>QPEY01000170.1:227825-243239 GCA_014706445.1 Hydra viridissima
CTTAAATTTTATAAGGTGTTAAACTAATTAATTAGCTTAGTTTGCATTTGCAACACTTTTGAGGAAAGAAAAAATTCTTATATATGTTAAATTCTTATATATATTAAAAAGAAAAAATTCTTATACATGTAAATCATTGTTTTACATTTTATTATTCTGGTAAAAGGTCTCCATCAAAAACTTGATTACTCTTAATAAAAACAACTCTATTTTCCTGACCACCATTAAGGCAAAAATGGGGAAGGGAGGTCCTATACTAAAAACTATTGAAACAAAGAGGGCATTTGTAAAAATGGTCAGATTAGTGCCATATATAGTAATGGTCAAATGATCAGTTATTTTTAATAAATTTATTTAGTTGTGTGTATATAACGTTTTAAAGACAATTTCCTTTTTTAAAGAAACATGTATCAAAGGGATACCAAAAAAATTAATAACTCATGTATAATTTACGTTCGCTTTATATTAATCTTATTAATTAAAGTTCATGTTATAAAAAATATTACAAGAATTTAGCTTTACTTTTTCGTCAATTTAAAGCATGACGAAGTGTTATTATTTTGTGTCAGTAACTAAAAACGTATTGTTTTGAACTTAGCAATGTCAAGGAAAATGGTTCTGCCTTACACTGATATGACCTATGTCAGTAGTAAATTACTCAAATAATGTTAAATTATTGGTAAATTATTTTACCTCCGCATACTTTTTATTTTAATTTTACAGATTGTTTAATTTTTTCAATTTGAAGGCGTTTTTCTAATTGGGTATTTGTTAAGGTTTTGCAACTTTAAATTTTGAAAAACAGCCACAATAAATTAAGTAACAGACCGACCATAACCCGTATTACGGGTTGCTTTTTGCTATTTATTATTACTATCATTATTATTACTATTATTACTATTATCTTACAACTTAACTATGTTAATTACATTAAGACCCTGTTCACATGAAACTAAAAAGATATAAAAACAAAAAACTAAACCCTTTTAATGTTTTTAAACATTTTTTTTTTTACACTTATTTTGTATTCCATGAGGAATGTTTTTGAAATAATTTATCATCCTATCATCCCCTTAAAACAAAAATCTAAACCCTTTAAAAGTTTCCATGAGGAATTATTTTTAAAATATAGAATAGTTTATCATTGTTTAAAATATTATTTTGGAAAAATTTATGTAGTTCATATGTTAAATATAACAAGTATTAAAATAACAATTTCTTTTACTTGAATAATAGTGATATCATAGATAAATCATAATTAGAAATCTCACAGGTAAAAATCTTTTTGATTCATTTACATTTCTTTAACATTAAACAATCAGGTAGCTTAATTTCTTCAAAATCAAATAGTTATCAATAGTAAGTGTTTTCAAAAAAGTATATAAACTATTTATAACTATTTATTTATTTAATGCTGTGCATATTTATTTAGTATTTATTTACTTAGTGGTTCTTCTCAAACCAAAAAAATCTTACTTTATATTAAAAAAAAATCTTATTTTATATTCAAACTTACAAAAAAATTTAAGAAAATTAATAAATCTTTAAATCTATGTTCATGAAAAAACTGTAACAGAAGTAATTTAACAATTTTCATGAACTTACCAAGTACACCGTTAAGCAATGAATTCCTATCCTCATTTGAATTCTTAAAGTCAGCAAGAAACCTCACAAAACATCTTTTGTTTTCATTTGCTAGTCCACAGATCATAGGTAAACAACTACGCAACTTTTTGTTACTCATTATCTCTTCAGTACTCAAATAAATGTGTGCATGAACTGAAGCACAAAACTCCATTAAAGTGAGGTGAGCAAACTGATATTGAGGTCCGAGTTGTGTTTCAACTCTTTCAATGAAACCCAAAAGTTCATTCTCAACTTTATCAAAGTCATTCACAATCCCTTTCATTTCATCTTGCGAGTAGATAATTTTTTCTTGATTGAAAAACTCCCATGCAACTTTACAAACTCTTAAAACATGTTGCTTGTTACTCTCACTTTGCATCATACTATGAACTGCTTCATTACTTTTACAAATATGCTTTTGAAAAAAGTATAAAAAAATACAGCAATACAACTCAGTCATTGTGTAGAAAGTATAAGAATCACTAGCAGCAATGATTGCACACATTGGTGATAAATAAAAGGGAACAGATGCCATAGCTTTAGCATTGCAAGACTCTTTAAGAACTTTTTGAATGGTTGTTTTTTTGAAGTCAATTTTTTCAATATACTCATCAACTCCCTTGTCATTAAAACCCATTACTTGAATGGTTAACTTGTTTTTACATTCTCTAACTTTATCTTTATATCGTGATATAGCCCCGACTCTTCCAGAAGTAACACATTTGTGTTCTTGAATATTTAATGCATCTGCTAATGCATTAACAATGGGTAGTTTGCTTGGATTAAGTGGATTATGCTTTATTAATTCATCTAAGTAAGCAAACTCATCCAACCCATCTATCACAAACAGAATGGAAAAATGTGCACAAACATCGCATTCTTGAAAAATATTTTTGTAGAAAACATTAAGCAACTTGTTTATGTTACCAATATCTTGATATTGATTTAACTTTCCGCATTCAACATAAATAACAAGATCTGCATTTTCCCATAACATACCAATGGCCCAGTCAAGTAAACACTTTCTGAGCAAACAAGTTTTTCCAATTCCAGCAATACCAGTTATCAAGAGTAAAGGTAGTTCTTTTGAAAACACCTCCTTAAACTCAATTGGCTGATTTTGTCTCTTATCAAATAACTCTTGTTCAGCAATGCTTAGAGTTTTTTTTTCAACTTCAAATTCATCAACTACAGTCAATTTAATGAACTTATTTAAAATTTTAACTTTAGCTGGAGTTTTTACTAAGTGTCCAATTTCATCCATTTCACCATACTTTTTAAGATACAACTTTTTCATTGCTTCACGCATTTCTAAAAGAACAAAATAGAGCTTTATTTTAACCTTCTTAAAAAACATTTTCATTCCGTTTTTAATGCTGAAATCTAAAGATTCTGAAAAAAACTTTTGTATGATTTTTTTTGTTAAAAATTCATAAAAAATTCAAAGTGAATTCCTAATACATGTTTTTTTTAAAAAACAACTGATAAAAAAAAATTTCTTTAAATCTAATTTTTTTACACTACTTTTAATTGCTCTTATTTTTACTTATTTATTGAGCATTTATTTATATCTTAATCTTACTCTACCCTATTCTTTTAAGTAAAAGGTTATAAAACAATATAAAAAGCTTAGTTTTTGTATCATTAGATAAAATTAAATTACTTTTTATGTGCTGAACTTTTTCTTGCATTGTGCATATGAGCCATTCAGTGTATATATTAGTTAACTCCGAAAAACAAAAAGTTGAGAAGTACATTTAGATAATGTACCTTGTTTTTTAAAAATTCTTCTATCTTTAAAATTTTTGTTGTTCAGGAATTAATCAGAAAAGTTATTAAAACTGTAAAAAACTTTGACTATACCAAGTGTTTTGACAATTAAAGTAGAGTTAACAAATTTTGTGCACTAAATTGCTCATATAATCATTTGCTATTTATTGCTATTTTAAATTTCAAAAACATTTTTTAAAAATATTTTGACAATACCTGTGTGCAATAGGGTAAAAAAAAAAAAAGTAAGTACAAGCCGACATACCTGCTTTGAGAGGAGATCCAAATTGATCTCTTAGATATATATCTAAAATATTTAAAAGTATCAAAACTAACTTAAAAAAACCTTATGCTCAAAAAAAAAAAAAAAACTATATTTAAGAATAAAACTTATCATTTCTTAAAGAATAGATAAAGGTTTTTCTTAATGATAAACAACAGAAAAACAAATAAAGAGAAATATTTAAATTTTAAAAATGTTTATAACATTTGAATGATTTTTATCAAATATAAAACAAAACAATATCAAATGTACACAAATCTATCACAAATAAAACTCAAACTGTTAAAGCTTATTATTCATAAGTGTTTGAACCTGCTATTAAAAGAGAAAGTTCAATGTCATAAATGCATACTGATCTTGTTAGGAATTTATTAGAAAAAATTTTAGGTAAAAATGTTACATCATGAAAACTCATGAATCTTGACAACTTTTTATGATTTTTAGATTTTTTATGCTTGGAATTATATTCCCTTGCACATAAAGTTTATTCTAAAGAAGATTCTAGAAGTTAAGAGATCTTGATTGGTTGTAAATAACCTAAAATTAGAGCAACTGTAATGTAATGTCTAAAGAATTTTTAATTAAGGTATATCAAACACATATTACATTGCTATTTCGGAAATTTCATGATCCCTAAATGTCATTTTGATCCATTACAAAGTTGCATGTTGCATATCATAAAGTTGCATGTCATAAAAAACACTCTCCTAAAAACTTTCTTCATGGTTGTCTTGTCAATTGGTAACATTTTTGTTAACATTTCTTTGCATCAGTTGATGACTTTTTTATAAACATCTTTTTTTTTAGATATATTAACAAAGCCATAAGTTTTGAGTGAAACTTTTTTATAACCGTAAGATTCAATTGAAGATACCTTAATCATAAAAGAAAATAACAAAAAGTAGTTAAATTAAAAAAATATATTAAAAAATGGTAAACAGCCATTAAAAAATTGTTTTTTTTTTAAATTAAGAAAAGAAAACAGCTATTTTTGAAAACACCTATTTATCAAAAAACCCACAAGAAACTTAGAGGTATGCATCAACATTCTCGTTAACTCCCTTCAAAAGAATTTTGAAAAAATTGAGAACAAGTTTTTAATTATTTATATTCGAATCTTTGCAAAAATTTGATTTAACAAATTGGCATATAAAAAATAATCAAAGGCATTAAAACAATCAAATCTCAGTATTTTAGAACATATCAATTTTGATAACTCATTTCTGTACTTAACTTGTTTTGGCACAAATATATGGATTTATCAAATTCTGTTTCAAAAAATTAGAGATATAATTATTTAAAAAGCTTATTGTTTTTCATCTTCACTTTCAATTATACCAAATGAAAATATCTCCTCAACTATTTTGTAAAAATTCACTCATAAACTTGAATTTAAAAAATTGTTATTTTTTTTTTACAAAAAGTTTAATTACCTACATTTTATCAAAAGGCAATTAGGAGAGTTAGACCATATAACATAACGGTAGAATGAATCTACAAACATGCAGTTGTAGCAAACTTAAAAAACTCATTTTTACTTTCAGCTGTGCAACTAAAAAAGTTTGGCTGTCTACAAATGTCGTTAAAAACCCTCTTTTCCCTTCCCTAACCTCTAACCTTTTTATACAAAACTAAATTTAGTAAATACACTGAAAAACATCGCCCCTCTTAATAAAAAAAATAAACAGGTAACCACTTTCTATTTTTTTCAAAACACCCTCTCCTTATCCTGTCCTTCATTAAACGTAAACGCATTTTTCTATTCTAAGACAAAACATTTAATATTCTGTAAATGATGAGAAAAAGGCAAGAAATTGCATATTTACAAAAAAATTCATGTCTAAAAAAAATTACCTGCTATGTCTTTGGAAGAAGGCTTCACTAGTGTTGCTTTCTTATATTCATATGATATATCTAATAAGAATATTTATTAAAAGTAAAACTTCACTCACATAAAAAAAACAAATCCAATACTAGAAAAAACCTACTATGAACCTTGAATCTGCAATTAAAAGAGAAAATTCAATGTCATAAATGCATCCTGATCTTGTTAGGAATTTATTAGAAAAAATTTTAGGTAAAAATGTTACATCATGAAAACTCATGAAACTTGACAACTTTTTATGATTTTAGGTTTTTTTATGCTTGGAATTATATTTCCTTGCACACAAAGTTTATTGTAAAGAAGATTCTAGAAATCAAGAAATGAATCTACAAACATGCAGTTGTAGCAAACTTAAAAAACTCATTTTTTCTTTCAGCTGTGTAACTAAAAAAGTTTGGCTGTCTACAAATGTCATTAGAAACCCCCTTTTCCCTTCCCTAACCTCTAACCTTTTTATACATAACTAAATTTAGTAAATACACTGAAAAACTTTATACTTCTTTTTTACAAAAACCGTTTTGCTTCATGTTCTGGTATCTGGCAAAGTGCAAAAATAAGATTGTATTCACTTTGAGAATTTTTTCATTTATACTATTTTAATTACAATTAAAATAGTATAAATAAAAAACAAGAAATTCTCAAATTACAATTTCAAAAACAAAATCAAAAACAAAATGTTCCCACAGCTGGTTTTGGAAAAGTTGAGAGAACATGTATGAAGTTGTTTGTTTTTTTTGTTAAAAATCAAGCAAAATGGGTGAAATTCTTGGCATTTAAATTAACAGATAAACTGCTGCTACAATTAAAAATGAAGATTGGGAAATACTATTATGAAGGCGGAAAGAATATTAATACTGGCTAATTAAAATATAAAAGTTTCAATATTTCAAATAGCCAATACTATTCCTATATTAACTCTTTTTCTTATAACCAGATACTAATTCTGTTTCAAAAATTAGAAGGAACTCAAAATTTAGTTGCCATTAAGAAAATATGCATAAAGAACTTTGATTTGGTGAGTTTATCATAGAGAAAATATTTAATGAACAACTTAAAACACAAGAAAATATTAAACTAAGATGAAGAAGTTAAGAAAGCATATTTTGAATTACCTGATGTTGAAATAACAAAAGTATTTATAGAAGAAAGAGCAAAAAAAAATTTTTCTAAATTTATATCTAATATAAACAATAAAGCTTTAACGTCTTAACTAATAATAATAACTAATAAATATTAAAGGTTCAAAGTTAAAAAAACAAAATTTTCTTTTGTTACACATAAAAGTTTTAAAATTTTGTTGAAGAAAAATATGAAATATTGTTGATATTTAAAAAGTCATTTTAATTTCATTAACAAATTAAATGAAAAGAATTTTATTCAAATTTTTTCAATTTCATTGACAAGAGTATATGAAATAATTCATTCTTAACAAAGTTAAAAAACACAGAAAAAGGTTCTCTTTCTCCAGCTGTAAAAACTTTCTATTGTGAGAGGTTATTTGTATTCATATTTACACCTTATTTGTTAAAATATATTTTTAACATTTATTAATTTCTCTTTTAAACAAATGTTTCATTAGCAATTATTAAGTATTTAAATTACTAAACTACTCTTATATAAATTTATATTTCTTTATTTTACCAAATCAATATTTTATAGTACTTCTTTAAAAAATTATTTGTTGAATATCAAAATGTCTGCTGGCACATAATTAAGCAAAATTAATTATGTGCCAGCATAATTATTTTTTTTTTATCATGCTGGTCACTGTTCCAAAAAAAGGCTTCCCACCCAAACCTTCTGACCCAGAGAAACCCTCTTGAGGGATGATAGTATGTACCTAGAGGATCAAAAAATATTTAACTCAAAATCACTGATTGGCGTCCGAGAGAGAAAATTGCATTTAAAGTTTATGCTATAAATGAATAGGTTCAAAGAAAATAAAATTAGTTGCATTAAAAAAAATTTCTGTATTAAGTCAAAGTAACTCTACATACATAAAAAACAATGCAATTAAATTCACTGTCAAGAAAAAAAACGAAAAATCTTTTAAAATTTTTTTTCTGGAGTTAAACAAACCATTCGGAGTTTTGTAGCGCAACACAAACCTAAAAGTTGCGTAAAATTCTGGGAAAAGACATGTATATGTTTGTTTACATTTGTGTTTATTTAAAACAAAAAATATAGTTTTTCATGACAAAATGCCTAATAGGGCAAAGACTCATGAAGAAAACCGAAAATGTATCTGCTTTCTTTGTTTCAAAAAGGCTTCTAGAGCACTGACTGACAATATGAAACACTGATCACAGGTTATTTTACAAAAACAGATTGATTTTCAAGACCCAAGAGTCCCTCTTGGTGTATGTGAGACCTGTAGATCATCACTTAGAAGATGTGATGAAGGTCAGAAGGTCACTTTACCAGAACTTCACAACTTTCAATCAGGCTAAAAACACTGACCAGAACTTCAACCTGTGATTGCAAGATTTGCTCAACTGCAAGACTATCTGGAAAAACTAAGCCTACTTTTCTTGGAAACTCATCCAACCCAGGACCAGCCAAGGTTACAAAAGCTCAAAATACTGTAGAGAAAAGATGTGGAAAATGCTTTTCAGTCATTGGCCGTGGTTTTGTTCATGTATGTACAAAGAGTACTTTACACAAGAACTTGGTTGAAGTCACATCAAAGGACAGACTTGCTGCTGAAACAGTTGCAGTGTCAGTCATTTCTTCATCTGAAGCATCTCCACATGGAACAATTCGTCTCAAACAAGCACAAGGAGGCAGTCAATTTCCAGTCCTTCAAGGTAAATAATGTCTATAATGTGATTAAGAAATATAATTGGTTTGTATAATAGTTGAGAATCTTGACAACATTTTGTAATTTATTTGCAGGTTCATCACAATCCAAATGCCTCTTTCCAGAAAAAGAAGTCCTTGGTGCTGAAGACTTTGCAAAAGTACAAATGAACACTGGTCTTTCTAACTCTGGAGTGCAGAAACTGGTTTCAACCTTGAACAATGTGTCACAGACCCGCATTGTAGAAAAAAATTTTGCAACTAACTTTCAGTCTTTTGAGTGACAACTTGCATCTGAATTTACTCACACTGAGGTTCTGTTTTCATCAGAAAGCAAATCAGCAGAACCAAAAGTAGTTGCATATTGCATTAGTGCAAAGTCTCTTCTAGAAAAAACTCTACTCAAAAGAAACATTTCTCAAAACTATATTGTGAAAGTGGGTATAGATGGGGGAGGAGGTTTTCTCAAAGTCAGTTTGGGTGTTATTGATTTGCAACAAACCCCACAACATGTCACTAGAAGTCTTCTGACTCATCAAACTGCAAAAGATTCTAGTGTCAAAAGGCAGCTTTTACTTGCTGTTTGTGAGGAACTTCCAGAAACCTATGAGAATGTGAAAACAATCTTAGAACTCGTCCAAGTGCACCAAATAAGTTTCTTCTTGTCTTTTGACATGAAACTTGCAAACATTATTTGTGGAATTCAGTCACATACTAGTTCACACCCTCGTACATGGTGTGACATTGATGCAAAGAATCTTGCAAGCTGTGGAACTCCTCGAACCTTTGGTTCTGTGAAGAAAAACTTTGAAGCTTTCATTACCTCTGGGGGTGATAGCAAAAAAGCAAAAAGGTTTAACAACACTATTCATTCTCCAATTAACCACTGGTGACAAAAATTTGGCACAATCTTTGATAAGCTAAAACTTATTGAACTTTTAGTTATCCAGTCTTAATTTTTTAGTTATTTTGTTTATAAAGTGTTACTTATCTTTTACTGAAAGTTTTGTTTACTTAGATTAATTAATAAAAAAGTTATCCAAAAATGAAGTCGACTACATTAATTGAACAAGTGTACAACTATTGTAATTTGCATTCTAACGCTAAAACGAAGAGCACCGTAGAGTATTTTGTTGCCTCTAATCACCCCAAAAGAACCATTAAACATTATATGGCAAAGTGGAAGAACAATGAGCCAAAGTCTCGTAAGCCTGGATCAGGCAGAAAACAAAAAATTATGACTGCTGGGAACATCAATCGTCTGAAAGGTCTTTTGAACAACCGGTCTGGAACTTTAACAAGAAAAATTGCAAAAAAATTCAAGTGTGATCATTCCTACATTGCAAAAACAATAAAAAAACAAAACAAACATTTGTTATTTTAAGAAAAAACAAATCCCTGATCGCACTGAGAAACAGTTAAAGCAGTTGCAACTGAAGTGTGGAAGAATTTGTCGCAAATTCAGAAACCGCGACTTTGTCATTGACGATGAGTCTTATTTTACATTTAAACATACAAATAAAAATTCGAATGTTGGATTTTACTCAGATGACGCAAAAAATGCACCAAAAAATGTAAAATACAAGCGCAAAAGCAAATTAAAAAAAAAATTCTTGTGTGGATTACCATATCCCCTCGTGGAATCTCGAAACCATTTATTGTTCCTGCGAGACTGGCAATTAATCAAACAGTGTACAAAAATGATTGCATCATCAAACGATTGATTCCTTTTATCAACAAACATCACAGTGATGGTAATTATGTATTCTGGCCTGACTTGGCCTCTTCACATTATGCTAGAAGTGTGACCAATTACCTCGATGAGAAAAATATCCGTTATGTAACATAATTTGATAATCAAGCATGTGTCCCAGAATTACGACCAATTGAAGATTTCTGGTCAATCCTTAAAGGCTACGTGTATGAAAACAATTGGGAAGCTGAAAGTGAAGATCAGCTGCAAAAAAAAATCCATTCTTGTTTAAAAAAAATTGATAAAAATCTTGTACAAGGCATGTGTGAACATGTATACAAAAAAGTTGATGCCGTACGTCGTAATGGCGAGAAATCATTATTGCAGTCCCGAAAATAAAAAACTAATATATTGTTTAATATTCTGTACAATATTTTTTGATCATTATACTTTTAGTTGTACTATTACTGTCTGTGTTTATTTTGTGCCAAATTTTTGTCACCAGGGGTTATTAGTCTCCTTGATGATTCTCTCCTTATTGACCTTATCCCTCCAATGGAGCTCCATCTACTTTTAGGAGTTGTGGACCATCTGCTTAAGTCACTCAAAGACTCTTGGACTAATGTTGACAAGTGGCTTTCTGCACTACACATTCAAATTAAGCCATACCATGGTGGTCAATTGGCTGGACCAGAATGCTGAAAGATCCTGAAAAACATTGACTTACTTCAACAGCTAGCTGAAAGAGAGTCTGCATTTCAAGTTTTTGGCTACATTGACACAATGCCAAAATTCAATGCTGTTGTAGAGTCATGCTTTGGCAATGAACTTGACAAAGACTATTCTGAAAAAATCCAAGCTTTCCAGGAATCCTACATTGCTCTCAATGGGCCATCTGTAACACCGAAAGTTCACACAGTTTTTCACCACATTCAACATTTCATCAACAGAAGGAAATGCTCTCTAGGCATCTTCAGTGAACAAGGGACAGAGGCACTACATAATGAGTTTAAGCTCCATTGGCAAAGATTCAAACATATTCCTGGTCATCCTCAATATGCAGAGCACTTGACCAACTGTCTGGTTGATCTTAACAGCAAGCACATGTGAAGAATGAAAACTTAGAATTAGATTAATTCAGAATTGTGATCAATTTTTAAGCTTGTCAAAGAAAGAAAAGTAGTATTTTCTCATCTTATTTTTAGAATTTTATCACCTTTTCAATCTTTTGTGATTGTTTGATGAGTTTATGTTAGAAAATATATTTTTGAATAATAAAAATTAATAAACTCCTTTCATAGGTTCTTCAAATTTTAGGCATAAATTTAAAATGCAATTTTCTCTCTCGGACGCCAATCAGTGATTTTGAGTTTATTCTCTAGGTACATACTTTAATCAAACTTAATATATTTAAAAAAATTAAAAACTTGTATAAAATAAAAATTACCTAAAAATAAAACTTCTGCCAGTTAATTTAATAAATAGCTGACAAAAGTAAAGTTTCATGATAAAAACTTTCAACTTAAAATCTCTAATGAAAATATTACTAATAATTTTACTAGAGATTTCAAGTTGAAAGTTTTTGAAAAAAAACTTTTACATATAAGAATAAATTCTTAAATGTAAAAATATATATATATATAAAAACTTTGTCTGCAAAAGTTCAACAATATGACTGCTTTTAGAGTAAAATGATGAGAATTGGTAAAATAAAAACATTTTAGTTTTACAAATGAAGTCATTAAAAATATTGCATCTATTACAACATGAAAACGCTGAAATTCTGTTGCTACAACAAATATTGAACTTTAAGTTGAATCAGAAAGACAAAAAGGAGATTTGAAATGTTCAAAATATTGTAAAGTTGTAAAAGTTCTTCTTGAAAATGCTTTGTTAACAGTAATCTTATTTTAGTTTGTTTCAACCTTTCAATTGAACTATGATGAGAACAAGTATTAGTAAGCCTTGAAAGATGAAGTTTCACTGTATTTAATAAAGAAATAGAAAAATTATTTACAAGAAGTATTTCTGAAGAAAACCAATTAGTGTTTATAACTATAACTATTATGAAAAAAAGCTTCAGACCTGTTTATAACAATTCAAAACAGTACAAGTAGAATTTTAATCAAAAAGCTTAATTATAAAGGATAAATCCTTTATGAAAAAAACAACAGCATTTAACTTTAAATAAAAAACTCCAAGAGATCTAAACGTGATTAGAGATTAAGTGAAATGATAAGTTTTTACATTAAAAAAATATTACACGAAAATAAACACAAAGATAATGTTAGTTCAATAATTAGTAACAACTGCATTTAATATTCTGTAAATGATGAGAAAAAGGCAAAAAAATGCATATTAACAAAAAACATCATATATCTAAAAAAATTACCTGCTATGTCTTTAGATGAAGGCTTCACTTGTGTTGCTTTCTTATATTCATATGATATATCTAATAAGAATATTTGTTAAAAGTAAAATTTATCAATCATTATTTAAACTTCATTCACATAAAAAAACAAATTCAATACTAGTAAAAAAGCTACTATAAACCTTGAACTATTCATCATATCACTGATGTCCAATTAAAGTAAATTAATGCAAGAGATGAAAACAAAAACTAATTCATAATATTTTTACATTAATGTAAAATTACACAAAAATGAACATGTTAGTTCATTAAAAATGAACATGTTAGTTCAGCAATGAGTAACAGCTCCATTTGATACTATTAGCTTAATCTTAAATATGGTAAGACTAAAGTATTTTTATTTCTAACAGCCTACAAATCACCTTCATTTAAATCAATTTTAGGTACCATATACAAATCAATTAATATGTAATAAATTCATGTAGAATTTTAAAGAACATGAAAGATTTTAAAGAACATGAAAGATTTTAAAACATACTATAAACAACTACTGCATTATAAGAATACTTATAACTCAGCATACTTAGGCGACAAACTTTGTGATTGAAAATCATCCTGTGATCACTAAGTTAACAAACCTTCCAAACAGATTTTATTTTAATAAATTTAATATCTTTATATGAAGATTTATTTGAATAAATTAAAAAACTTTACTCGTTTAGATTTTCACAAAATATATTTAAGGAGATTCTACTAATAAAACAACTTTGAAAGGCTCCTTCTTTCAATGGAACCTTTAATCATCTGTTAAATTACAAATGAAAAAAATATAATACAATAATAATAAAATTTTTTTTAAAAATAATAATAACAACAAAAATAATAAAAAGAAAATAATAGTAAGAGTATGATAATAATAATAGTAATAATAAAAATAAAAAGAATAAAAATAATAGTAATAATACTAATAACAAAAATAGAAATAATAATATGATTAATAATGTTAACAACAACAAAAATAATAATGACAATATATATAATAACAACAATAACTATAATAATATTAATAATCAAAAATATAAAATATATAAAATATATAAAATATATAAAATATATAAAATATATAAAATATATAAAATATATAAAATATATAAAATATATAAAATATATAAAATATATAAAATATATAAAATATATAAAATATATAAAATATATAAAATATATAAAATGTTAAAAATATATAAAATATATTAAATATAAAAAATATATATAATATATATAACATATATAACATATAATATATATAAAAAAACAAAACTAATAAAAGTACTAATACTATAAATAGTAGGAATAATTAATAACAATAATAATAAAAATAATAGTGATAATAATAGTAAAAATAAAAACAAAATAATCAATAATAATGATGATGAAAAAAATAATAGTTATAATAATAAAAAGAATAACGAAAAATAGTAATAAGATTAATATTAATAATAACAATAACGATAACAATAAAAATGATAATAATACCAAAATAATAACAATAAAAAGAAAAAATTATTAACAATAATAATAGAAATAATAACAAAATGATAAAGAAAATATTAATAAAATGAATAGTAACAAAAATAACAGTAATAATGATAATAGAATAATATAAGTAACAAACATAATAATAATACAGTGGGTTTCAAAATTATAAGGTCTTTTAACTTTTTTTGATGGATACTTAATCATTTTTTATTTATTTTTTTAAATGATAAGCATTTAAAAAATTTTTTTAGTTTCTAAGTTAGTTTATAAATTAGCTTTCTAATGATAAAACATGTATCGGTCCTCTTTTTCCTTTCTGAGGAATTGAATGGTAAATTAAAGCAACCCTGTTAACTACTTACTAAAAAAAGTGTAAAAAATATAAGGTCAGTTAATAAAAATTTAATAACTCTTAAACTTATTATACAGGAATCCTGAGAATTTGTACTCACTTTGACCAATATAAATTAAAAACAAATTAAAAAAAAGTCAATTTCTAACTAGCTTTTCAAGAGATATTTCAATTGGTAAACTCTTGGCACACCAGAAGCAGAAAAATGATCAGAAATCAGTATTAAAAGAAGTCAAATGTTAAATAGTCAGTCTATCCAAAGATAAGTTAAAAAGTCAACAAGAAATAGCAAGATTATGCTGTGTTTCACTATGCTGTGTCTAAGTAATGCTGAAAAACTACAAATATTCAAATGACATAAATGATTCACAAAGATTTGGCAGGCTGTCAAAACTTAAATATAGGGATTAAAGCTTATTGTATCATAGGGTAAGGGAAGACCCTTAAATTAGCCACCGAGAACTGTCAGCTAAGTTTAGTAATAAGGCAAATTTCATAGTATTAGTTATTGCACAGTTAGGTGTCTTAATAAAAAAAAGTATTGATTGGTATGTTGCTGTAATTGAAACTTGCACTTGTTGCATTGTGCAATCAAAACTTGCACTTGAAAAAATTTGGAATGAAATTCTAAACTTGGAATCAAATTCTCAATCAATACTTTTTTTATGAAAGCATCTGATTGAATTTATGCCAAAGCATATTTGAACCTGTGTAAAAGCATGTGGGGATCATGCAAAATACTAAATTAAAGTCTAACCTTACATTTTTGACACATTTTTTTAATTATAGTTTTTTGACCTGATTCTCTTTCTTGATTGTTTTTGCTACCAAAATGATGATTTTTAAAAATTTTATTTATTTTGGTTATACAATGTATTCCAAACAAAAAGTTTTTAAAAAATCACTCTTCCTTTTCTTTTATCTTTTTTAAAAGGTATAGAAATATGTTAAGTAATAATAATAACAATAATAATAACAATAATAATAATAATAACAATAATAATAATAATAACAATAATAATAATAATAATAATAATAATAATAATAATAATAATAATAATAATAATAATAATAATAATAATAATAATAATAATAATAA
>QPEY01000170.1:247396-266014 GCA_014706445.1 Hydra viridissima
TAAATAGGTAAATTTTTTTTTTATTTTTTTTTGTTTTTTTTTTTTTTTTTTTTAAGATTTACGATTGACGCATTTATACGATTTATAAAAAGAAAACCTGATTACCTCTTATTGCAAATTTTTGTCAGTTAAAATGATATAAATATATGCAATTAGTTTTTTTTTTTTTAATTCTCTCTATTTTATGCCTAATAACATTTGTTGTACGTAACTTAGGGGATCTTTTTAAACAGGGGGTGAATATTGTAGTTTTGCGCATTTGTCAAATATCGAGTTACTTAAATTTTATAAGGTGTTTAACTAATTAATTAGCTTAACTTTGAGGAAAGAAAAATTCTTATATATGTTAAATTCTTAAATCATTGTTTTACATTTTATTATTCTGGTAAAAGGTCTTCATCAAAAACTTGATTACTCTTAATAAAAATAGCTCTATTCTCCTGACCACCATTAAGGCAAAAACGGGGAAGGGAGGTCCTTTATTAGCGTCAAAATATTTAATAGAATTAAATTTCGAGTAGCAAAAGGAATTTTTAGTAAATGTTAGCAAATTACCGTTTATTAAAAACTGTTGAAACAAAGAGGTCGTATATAAAAATGGTCAGATTAGTGCCATAAATAGTAATGGTCAAATGTGCAGTTGTTTTTAATTTATTTAGTTGTGTGGATTTAACGTTTTAAAGACAATTTCCTTTTTTAAAGAAATATCTATCAAGGGGATACCAAAAAATTAATAATTCATGTATAATTAACGTTCGCTTTATATTACTCTTATTAATTAAAGTTCATGTTATAAAAAATATAACAAAAATTTAGCTTTTTTCGTCAATTTAAAGCATGATGAAGTGTTATTATTTTCTGTTAGTAACTAAAAACGTATTGTTTTGAACTTAGTAATGTCGAGGAAAATGGTTCTGCCTTACACTGATATAACATATGTCAGTTTTAAATATCTTAAATATTGTTAAATAATTGGTAAATTATTTTACCTCCGAATACTTTTTGTTTTAATTTTACAAATGGTTTAATTTTTTAAATTTGAAGGCGTTTTTCTAAAAGGGTAATAGTAAGGGTTTTGCATTTTTAAATTGTGGAAAACAGCCACCATAAATTAACAGACCAACCATAACCCGTATTACGGGTTGCTTTTTGCTAGTATGGAGAAATAATAAAACTAGAAAAACTCTCTGAATTCAATAGCACCAATTTTTCAAGGAAGCAAGTTTTAATTAAATTTAAAGATGTTATGTGTCAGAAGTAAAAAGAAATAATGTAATGAGCAGATTTAAAAGAAGAATATGGTTCAATAAGCATGTCAAATTCTAAAGCAAGTATTTTAAGAGAAAGATAACATTGGTTATGTTATTAGTTTATTAATAGTTATTAGACTCAGTGAAATAAATGCATGTTGTCAGAGTAATATTTAGTTAAAAAAATAATTTTAATTTGTTTTTCAGGCAATTTAAAAGATTTTGCTTTGGCAAAACTGATAAAAGAAAAACATGAGTAATCCCTGGTCAAAAAAGATAATCTAAACTGATCTAGATAAATTAATGAGAGAAATAAAAAAAAAATCAGTTACAGAATCATACTATAAGGCGCAACTAATGCCAGAATCTAAAGAGAATCATGGACACATGAAAAGATTTCTTTTAAGGGTCTGAGTCTTATTAGAGCTGCACCAGAAGTTAAAGAAGAATAAGGTATTTTATTATTACTAGGAAAAAAACTTGGAAACCATGTTTCACATAAAACAGTAGAACTAGTAATTGACTTCTATCTAAGTGATGAGTTTTGAGACTTGGTTCATTAAAGGCTGCTACTACTCAATCCTAATGAAATATAAATTGCATTTAAAAATTCAATCTGAAACCTAAGTGGTGCACTACAACTAATGCTTCTGCCGATCCAAATTATGTTTGCATCCACTACTAAAATACCACAACATATTACTGACCAAATAATGCTAGTATAGCAATCAGTACAACTCAATCATTGAATCTTTTATGTAGCAGAATAAATAACTTTCCCACACTCATAGTACAGCTTAATCTCAAAGTAGCTACTTGAAAAACTGTAAAGAAAATCTGAAGCAAAAAGAATGCCTAATGTTGATGAAGTTTCTCAACATGATGTCCAGGATAGGATTGAAAGAATTACTGGAGCAAAATTTAATGCTCACTTTACCCATTTGTTCTTTATTTTAAAGAGGAAGAATTCCTCAGACAAAAATCTTTTTGGCTACAAAATTCAAGATGATATAATTAGATATATTAAAGATAATATTGACATATGAGATAATTGAATTATGGGTTCCCTTACAATTGATTTGATTAGATTGAATGGAAATCATTAACTTATGAAACAATCAGAATTGCTAAAGCTACCCTGGGTTATTTTATAATTGATTAGTTTGGATAGGAATCATAGAAATTAATAAACAATCAAAAAATTATTGAAGAAAATGGATTATAGGGAAATGAATCCAAAAATGAGTGACAAAAATTTCACTAACAAGAATGTTTTGTTGATGGGATTTTATGTTTAAAATTTTTAAACATCAAAAAAAATGCATATTGCCAAACAACTTTTACAAAGCTTACATTAACTTACCTGCTTTTGCTGTAATGGATGGCTTCAGAAGATTTTGTGTCTCAAATGATATATCTATAAAATATGTAAAATGATATATCTATAATTTATGAATAAAAAATAAGCAAAACACTTAAATATCCAAATGTTTGTATAAAGAATTACTTTAACTTCCTGTTAAAAAAAAGAGAAAAAAGAGAAAAAAAAAGAGAAAAGAAAACAAAACAACATTTTATGAATTATTTTACTGTAATTGTGAACTTCATTGAAACAGGATTTTTTTTAAAAAAAAAGTTATTTAATACATATTTAAAAAAAGTTTGTACCAAACAACTTTTCCATCAAATTTATCAAATCTGTTCTATTTATCTGGTATATTACTTTAGATAATGCATTTAATGAAGGAAATATTTGCTGCCTCCACAAACATAGCATTTTGTGTGCCTTCTCTTCCAAATCATTATATTCAGCATCAATTGCATCAAGGTCATTATCATTAACTAATAAAAAACGTCCAAATTTTAACAGCATTTCTGAATCTTGGAGAGCTTTGTCTAAAAAAATCAATCATAATAAAAGTAATATAAACAGCAGTATATATATATATATATATATATATATATATATATATATATATATATATATATATATATATATATATATATATATATATATATATATATATATATATATATTTTTTTTTTTATATATAATATATATTTTTTTTTTTTATTTTATTTTTTTATATATATATATATATATATATATATATATATATATATATATATATATATATATATATATATATATATATATATATATATANTGTATGTATGTATGTATGTATGTATGTATGTATGTATGTATGTATGTATGTATGTATGTATGTATGTATGTATGTATGTATGTATAATATATATGCATGCATATACAAATAGAAACTAATTGATATAAATAAGAAAGAATTGTATTCAAAAGATTATTGAAGAACTAGAAGATAAACTTAAAAAACTTCAGGTCATTTTATTTCAGGTTGGTTGCATCTTCAATGGACTTTTTTTGTTAGGAATTTATTTATATGGTACCTTTACATGTATGATACTGAATAATGATAGTGCTCTATTATCTAACCTTACATTTGATCATTTTATAGGTAAATGTTAGAAAAAAAACTACCAATGTTTGTTAAAAACAAAGTTTGTGAAACCTGAAAACTAAAACAAGTGTTGTAATTATTTAGTCATAAAAAATGACTTTTTTAAAATAAGAAATTAAAACCTTTAAGCATTTTTCATACCTTTAATTTCCAAAGAACTTTCTGGTGACATTTTAAGGTCAGTAACATTGAGTGAATTATTACTTTCTTGAGTGTCTACAATGCTTAGTTCATCAAATTCTTTGACTGGAGTGTTACCCATTAAACCTAGTGTGTCAAAAGTAAGTACGTTCTGTTAAATAATATAATTTTAATGTTTTTAAATGACTTTCTACATGACTTTAATAAATACATTGAATGGTTTTGTAAACTTGCATAAAATTTATTAAAGTATGGGACTGATTTTAATTATCCAAAAACTTTATTTGTTCTTCTATTATGATTACCAGGTCCTTCAAGTGCAAGAAAGCTGTTTTACTACAGCTCAAAACTTACAGTTGAGGACTTCATCCAACTTCAAGTAAACACAGACTTGTCAAATGCAGGTATAAAGAATCAGGCAACAACTTTCAATCAAGAGGCAACCACCAAACTTGTTAAACCAGATTTTCAAGCCAAGTTTTGAGAGGTCAGCAAACATCTCTCAGACTACTTCACCCAAACAACACTGAGCATGATCAGTAGAGGTGACTTAGAGCTACTCAGTTGTTGTGGTGTCTAGCGACAGCTGTTAGTTGCTGTTGCTGAAAACCTCTCAAAGAACTTTGAAAATGTCAAGCTAGTTCTCTTCCTCATTAAACTGGACAAGATTTATTTTATCACATCATGTGACCTGAAGTTGGAAAACATTCTAACTGGTCTGGAGTTCCACTCCACCTCTCATCTATGCACATGGTATAATGCTATCTCTCTGAATCTTGCCGAAGTTAGAATCCTGTGAACTTTGGGTTCTGCCAAATGCTTGTACAGAGAGTTCAAGGCTTCTGGTGGCAACATCAGGAAACCCAAGGTCTTCAAAACTGTTGTTCTTTAACCTCTGATTCCTGTCCCTGACAGCAAGCTTATCCTGGAAGTGATTCCTGCAATGGAACTTCATCTCCTTGGAGTTGTCAACTATATGTTCAAGACCCTTATGGAAGTGTGGCCAAAAGCCATGGAATGGCCCAAAACTCTTCGCATTCAGATCCAGCCTTTTCATGGAGGTTACTTTGTATGAAATGGCTGCTACAAATTTCTGAAAAACATAGACCTTCTTCAAAGGCTAGCTGAGTCAGATTTTGCATTACAGGTCTTTGGCCTGATTAATTATTCCAAAAGTTTAGTGGTGTGATCACTGCCTGTTTTGTGATCTTTCTGGTTGAGGAATATGAGGAGAAAATTGCTTAGTTTCACCGCTCCTGCCTTTCCCTGCAACGCATCACCATCAATTTGAAAGTTTGTGCAGTGTTCTTTCATGTCAAGGACATTATTGCCATGAAAAAAAAGCAGTGAACAAGCTCTCAAATCAATGCATCACAGCTTCCATAATCACTGGGAAATGTACAAAAGGAATAAAACCCATTCAGACTATGGAAAATGGCTTGAATTGTGTGTGGTCAATTTCAAAAGCAAACACTTGTAGAACTAATTGTTCTTGAAAAGCACAGTCAACTTAGTACCTTCTGGATTTTCTTCTATACCTCTTTTTTCATTTGTGTAGTATTCCTGTGCAATATATATTATCTGTGGAACTCCATGCTCATCTATATCATTTTTAATGCTGCAAAACTGTAAAATTTTTCAAATGTCTTTTTCTGTGATATAAAAAATAAAAACTAAGAATTTTCAAATGCAACTTTTTTCTTGAACAAAATAGTTCATTTCAATTTTGTATGAGATGATCCAGTGGGACTGAACTAACATCCTGGACAGAGCATTTTTTTGGGAACAGCCGAAAAGGTTTTACTCAATTCTAACCAAAAGTGAGCTACTTTTTGAAAATATTCATAAATATTTTATAGATTGTTGCTAGGAACTGTCCCATAAATGAACCAAAAATTTTTATAATTCAGAAGTCTTCATGTCAGCAAAAGGTTTACATTACTAATTACAACCACATCCTATAAGGTTTCAATGTTTCAGATGAAAATTAAGCATTCTCATGATGATTAACAAAATTTTGCATGAAATGCAAAATTTATTTTGTCAGAAGTAACAATGACAGTAAGGTTTTTGACTGACGATGCCCATTCTTTAAAAAAAAAAATTATCAGATCACAATTACAAAAAAAATTTCAAAAGTAAAATGTCTCTGATGGCAACATGAGATGAAGTACCTTCATTGGCTTATCAACTTTAATAAATTCAACCTGTTTACAAGTACTGTAGATGTAAAAGTTGTAAATTATATAAAAAAGCTGAGAATAATTTCTTAACAGTCAGTTTAAGAAATATTTTACTTAAAAATGTTGCTTTTAAAATGTCATCAATTGCAGATTGGTGTTTTAACAGTTTATCCTAAAAGAAGAATACTAGCGATAATGGAAAATTCATGATGAACAGAAAATTTAAATTCAAAGTTACTGATACTGTTGTTCAACAATGCAAATTATAAATACAACACTTTAATGAAAAGAAAAGCTCAGATTTAAATACAAATTTGAGAATACTCAACAATTTGTGCAAAGAGTTTTTCTGAACATCGTTTGTGTTTTATGTGAACTCTTTGATTTATGTTTATTTACCATATACATGTAATTAAAATGCCAATTTACATTGTTAGTGTTTAAACCTGTAAAAATTTTATAGAGTTTTAAAAATTCCCAGAAAAGGTCAAATATAACAGCAATTTAGTGTACAAAACCAAATTTTCTCAATTCAACATGCAGAACTTCTTTTTGGAAAGAACTAATCTTACTATGGTTATATATTAGCTCAAACATTTTGCCCTGGTTTGTCAGCCATAATAACACTGCTTTTTTGCATGATAAACTCAATATTTACTTTCTTTAAATTAACTTTCAAATAACAAATTTCAAAAAAAAATTTTCATGATTTTTTCATTCATTTTTTTATACTTCAGAAGATATGTATTAAAACAGAGGCAAAAGGAAAAAAAATCAAAGGTTGCAGGAGAAATAAAATTTAGCATTTTTAAAGCTTCCTATCACTCTTGTGTCCCCACATCTTTCTTATTTTATTAATCTTTAAATTTATCCAACTTTTTATTCTCATTATATCACTTTGTCTTGATTGATGACAAATAGGTATTAGTTCAAACAGGAAAAAGATTTCAAAAAATATAGGTACAGCTGATGTGAAACTAGCAGTTTAAGTATATTAACTAAATTTAGTATATTAAATACACACCAGTTTGTATACTTTATTATAAAAATTGTCAATATGTTAATATAACGAGTTTAAAACTTTTAAAAAAATGTTTTTAGAAGAAAAACTTTTGAGATTTAATTTAATAAATTCGTATAAATATTTAAATTCGTCGGAATGGTAAATATTTAAGATAAATTAAATCACTTAGTAATAAGACATTTTTAAAAAAATATATTGACCAGCATTTGTAACAAATGCTCCTTTAAAAAAAAATGTCTCCTTTACAGAAAAATGCTCCTTTACAGAAAAACTGTATGCATTTTTTAGAAGAACTATTACAAATCTTTTAAAAACAAAAAGCATCAGTTTAATTGCATGATGATATTCCAACTGTTACATTATTTTCACGCAACTACAGTGTCATGTGCACTTAACACCCCACATATATTTTCAAGGTTTTAAAAAAGCTATGCAATAAAAAAAAAAAGGAAAAGATAACTGAAAAGTTTTAAATAGATAATCTTATATAATTATGGTTCAGGAAATAATTTCAGAGTTCTAAGTGAGAACTTGCTGATGACATGTTAGGACCAGAAATATTGTGTAGTGTATTATTACTTTCTTAGGTGTCAACAATGCTTTATTCATCAATTGCTTTAACTGGAGAGTTAACCCATTGAAACAAGTGTGTCATAAGTGATAATTTTATGAAAAATAATTGAACTTTAATACATATATTTTTAAAAGTCTTTATACATATGACTTAAATAAATATATTGAATCATTATATAAATCTGCAACCTAGTTTTAAAACCTTTAGCTTTACATTATATCTTTTGACATAACAAAGTTTTTATTTTATTAGAAAACGTTTTTTAAGAGTGAACTTAGTTTTTGTTTTCAAAGCATAAAGCAACCTTATGAAAACTTCTGTAAATATTATAAGTAGACTTATATGAATATTTAATGTTGAGTCTTTAATATTTTATAACTTTTATGAATACTTTATGAGTATTTTAAAATTTTATGACTTTCATAAGTACTTTATGATGACTTTTATAAATACTTTTTAGATTGTTGTTAGGAGCTGTCTTCTAAATGAACTTAAAGTTGTGATGTTTTCTGGTCTGCATACCAGTAAATCAGTTTTAAGTTACTCAAGTTTAAATGACATATTTGTTTGGTGAACCTTTTTCCTTCTAAATGTTCAAAGTTTTAAAAAAGATTAAATTCATCCAACGAGTAAAAATCTTCTTTAAATAATCAGAAAAAAATTAATTAAAAAAAAACAAGTTTAATAAAGTGAAGTCGATATGGGAAAACCTTTTTCAAATCAGTAACCTTCCGGTCAGCAAAAAGCAATATTTATTAAAACTAGATGCCTACCTAATCGACAATTTATCTTTCCCAAGTAAAGTAATGAAAAGAGTCTGAAGTATTGCACTGCACAAACAAAATCATCTATTTATATTTTGAATACTCCCAAAATGTGGTCATGTGATACTAAAGTGACAGACTGAATGTCGCACACTCGATTACTTTCAGCGAAACTGCAATTTAACTATGTCTGGCTCTAAAAGTGTGAAATCGAAAGCTTTTTCCCTCCTAATATTTTCACAAACAATTTCACAACTAGACATCTTTCGAAAAATTGTAATTTGGGAACATTTTCTATTACAAAGAAGATTCACATATCATAAAAAAAACCTTGAAGTAGTAGATTTAAAATGGGGGTTAGGCGTCATTTGAAATGAAAAATGAAATAAAACAAGGCTTACTTATAATTAGTTTTTTGCATGCATCTTCAATCCTGACATAAATTATTCTTCACTTTTGTCAAAAAAGAATAAAAGTGAAGAATAGTGTTAATAAAAGTGAAAAATTAGTGTTTTTGAAAAAATAAATCTTAATTTTTCAGAAACATTTATTTTACTTAAAAAAAAAATTTAACTAAAAATTATGTTTAAAAATGCTTCTTCAAAGACTTGTTTAATTAATTATTAACAAAAACTATTTTAAAAATTCAATAATTTAAGAAAAACAACTTTTCAAAAAAAAGGTGTTTTATAAAATTTTCTCCAACTTGTTATTATCTGAAGAAAGACTAAAACTAAAAGTAACTCACCCAAAAAATCTATATCATGTAAAACATCATTCCTTCTCATAACTTTCAAAGAATCCTGAATGCAAGTTCTGTAATCATTTGGATGTTGTTCATAAAGTTTCTTTAAGAAATATTCAATTTTAGACTTATCTTTTATCGAATCATCTTGACCTTTTTGATCAATATCCACATCATGATCTATTTGGTTAACAACAGCAGTCACATCATTAAAACCAGTACAAAATGCAAATACTTTCCATTCTGATGCCACCTTATCTTTTAAAATATTCACTACTTTTGTATCCATTCCTAAATAAAAAATATTTATTGTCTACTACATTATAAATAATTCAATCAACAAACATATTCATTCAAATGTGTTTCATTATCACTTTTAGCACAGACTACAAAATACTGAGGTTAAAATGACACAATAATTCATTGAGTCACAGCTCTCATTAGCATTAACTACTTAAAAATGAAATAAGTGCCCAACAACTTATGCTCTTTAAACTTTATTTAAATGAATTGAAACAAAAAAACTGATACAAATATCTTCTCCTGTACCAACCTAATTCTGAATAAGATGCAAATATAAGGGTGAATGAAACTGAATGCAACAGCACTTACATTTGGTGACATAAAATAGTAAAATTCTTAAAAACTACTTAAAAATATAAGAAACAAGTAGAGTAATATTAATTGAAGAAAACTTATATGAATGAAGTTTTCATGAAAAATTCACCAGTTTCTACCTAATTGTTTTTTTCAGTAAAAAACCAGCATATATAAATGTAAATTAGATTTACACCAGTTAATATGCTAACCACAAGAGAATAACAAAGAGTACCCTTTGTTGAAAATACAAGAATAGCGTAATGCATTGATAAATAATAGCAAGTGTTCAATCAATCAACCTTCTCTTTAATCAATAAACTCTGTCTCTTTGAAAATGAATCAACACATGCTTTGTTTATTAGTTGTTATAACTGAAGTGTTACCCATTAAACCTAGTGTGTCAAAAGAATATTCTAAGATTTATAATGTTTAATGTACAATAATATTCAATTGAAAAAATCTGAAAACTTAGTAAGTTCAAATCTTGACTCTGGACCAGGAAAGAAATGATACTAATTGTTATTATAACTAGAGAAAATGCAATTACCACATAAAGTGACACCTTAGATTGACAAGAAAACTTTTATCAACAATATCTTAAAAAACAAACCTACCAAACTTTTTTTGAGAAAAAAAGTAAAACTCATCTTTAGAGTATTTTGATAAGAATATTCAAACATTTCTTTTTGTTATTTAAACATTTTTATTTGTTATTTTAAGCTATTCAAATATTTTTCAAATAATTTTCAAACAACTGAACTTTCCCTCAAAATCTTTTTTAAGCTCATTTGTAAGCAATAAGCAACAATTTGTAAGCAACAATTAACGAGAAAAGCAGGCACTTTATTTTAAGAAAAAAAGGAAAAATAAATACCAGCTTAACTTTGAACTTAATAAAAAAATAAAAAAAAATGCTCTGTTCAACTGTTCTGTTTATAATTTATAAAATATAAGTTAAAAATAATTTTTAAGCTTCATATTTTAGTGATTTACAACAAATAGGCTTTTTTTTTAAAAAAAAACTTGTATTCATGTGAAAAAATAAAAAACATGAAGCATTCTGTTTATTTTGAGCATTTTTATAAATAAAAAATGTTCAGCATTTTGTTTTCTGCTTCATTTAGTTGCTTTTAAATTTCTAAACAGTATTTCAGTTGGCAACTTAAAAGAAGCTTGTGGTTTCAAAATATTTATTATCAGGTCCAGGACAAACAACTTTAAAATAAAAAAAAGCTAAAGTAATTGGAGGGGTTTCCTTTTCATAATATTTCATTGTTTAAGAAGCAAGATTTGAAATTTATTTAAATCTTTTGATCTAAATTCAGCAAGTATGTATCATTCAGTGATTAAAAGATTGAAGACTAAAACACTTAACATATTAACACTGAACAGATTGCTTTTAAAATATAGATACATAAGATGTGTGTAAGCTTTTTTATTTATTTGAAGAAAAAAAAAATTGTTTTAAAGAAAAATTGCGCATAAAACCAAATGTTTTCAGATTTTGTTTTTGAGATAAGAGTATAGTAAACAAACAGAGTCAAAGACTAACTCATGAGCAAAATGACACTGTTTCTCAATGCTTTTCCCATTTACTTAATCTGGCTTCTAATATTACTAAGTTTGGCAAATGGACTTTTTAAATATCAAATCTTTATATTTCAATAATACAAAAGTTTTTTGATACTTTCTAACTCATACCTACATGATTTATCTAAAAATAATATTTATTAATTAAATCTTTACTTAAACTTTACTTAACCATTTTACATTTTAACCAACCTTACTATGGAGATATATCAAACATTTTGTCCTGGTTTGGCAGCCTAATATCACTGTTCTTTTTCATTTTAAACACAATAGTAACTTTCTTTAAATTGAGCTTCTAATAAACATTTCAAGAAAAGCTTTTTCATAAATGTTTTATGGTTTTTTATATTTTAGAAGTTTTTAAAACAGAAGCATAGCGGAATAAGTTTATATCAGAAGCATGGTAGCAGAATAAGTAAAGTTTTGCATTTTTAAATTTCCATTTTATCTTTAATTTAATACCCCTCCCCCTACCCCTTCCTTCCTATTTAATTAGTCTTTAATATTATCCACTGGACTTGTTATTTTCATTCTCTTTATCTTGGTTGCTTGATTAAGAACAAATAGATATTAGTTCAAACAGGTAAAAGATTTCAATTATATTGGCACAGTTGATGTGAAACTAATAGTTTTAGCAAATAGGTCATTCTGTTTGAAACTCTTTCTCCAGCAGTTTGAAGAATCTTAAAATATACTAATTTTCATTAGTTACCAAGTTGATAGTCAAACAATATTGTCACAATGAGACACATTCTAAAAATTAAAAGGATGGTAGTTGTTAGTTTTTCTTGGTTTTAGCTCCTTTTTTTTACACTTATTAAGGAAATATTTTTGCTTTCAAGCTGATTTTGCATTTTGTACTATTCTTCTTAAGCCTAACAAAATAGTCTCTATAGTATACTCAAAATAGTGTGCAAAGAATTTTTTTGATTTCATCTCAGTTTTGTGTGAATTCTTTTAACCCTTACTATAGCGATATATCCTCCTTTATTCCTATTTATTTAGCCTTTAATATTAACCTCTGGATTTGTTATTTTCATTCACTTTATCTTGGTTGCTTGATTAAGGACAAATAGATATTAGCTCAAACAGGCAAAAGATTTCAAATGTATTCGCACAGTTGATGTGGAACTAGCAGTTTTAGCAAATAAGTTATACTGTTGGAAAGTCTTTCTCCAGCAGTTTGAAGAATCTTAAAGTATACTAACTTTCATTAGTTAGCAAGTTGATAGTCAAACGATATTGTCACAATGAGACACATTCTAAAAATTCAAAGGATGGTAATTGTTAGCTTTTCTTGGTTGCAGCTCTTTTTTTTACATTTATTAAGGAAATATTTTTGCTTTCAAGCTGATTTAGCATTTTATTCTTCATTTTATTCTTCATTTTATTCTTCATAAGCCTAACAAATACAACATGATGTGACAAGAAGTTTAACAAAAAAAAACGTCTTTTAATGCACAACTGTTTTTTGTGTAAATACTAAAAACACAGCAAAAGTCTTTTGCTCCAATGGTATCTTTGAATTTCATCTTAAATCACAAACATTTACTTTTCTGCCAACCAAGACAACACAGCAGTCTTTTGCCAAATTTTCTTTTTGTTGCATTTGGTTTCTTGCCTGACACTTTGCAGTGTAGAAATGAGCTGTTAACTTGTTTATTGCCTCAGACAACATTACTTTGCATTCTTCAATAGTTGGTTTCTGACTGGTCAACACTCTGCAGTCTGTAGTCTGTCACTGATTAAACAACACCTCCATACCATCATTGTTGTCAATTAATTGTCCCTGGACAATTAGAACGTTCATGAACCATGCACTTGTTACTTTGTAGATACATTTCGACTGTATAGAATTGGTTAAGAGTATTGTACTTTGATGTTGGGTACATACACAACCAGTATGATTTTCTGATGCTCCAGCAGCTATACACCATTTCAGTCTTAAGCTACAGATTTTGGAAATCCCAATAACCTCTTCAGAATATAAATATCAGACAAATTTGCATGCTTTGGTTACTACCAATACTTACATAATCTTTTTGAAGAGGCATTTGCCTAACAAACTTATCATAATTTAATATTATTTCAAAAAATGTTTTTCGTTTCTTGGTGTTTGGAACTGCAAATACCCCATGTTTTGTTTAGATGTGTGTTTTATGAATTTTTTATTCTGGGAAATCTATTATTTGTTTTTAAAGGTCAAATCAAAAAAATTACAAGAACTTCTTGATAAAGGTTGCCTGGTTACAGTTACTGTCTTAAAGCCTCTTATTTAAAATAGAAGTATTTATGAAAACAGAATATGTTTAAAGCAGCACTCGTACTTGCAGTCAATCAGGTTTTTTTTCTTGACCATTATTTTGGCTAGACGACCACAACCCTGGTATCGAGATCTCAACACCTCGGATTATGTTAGAAGCTGAACTTCTAAGAACTTTTTCTGCCAATAGGTTTCGTATTTAGTAATATATTTGAAATTCATTAGCTTTGCTCAAGTTTCAGTATTAAAAAAGTTATTCTTTAACCTATTATTGTAGCTTCTGCTATTTTAATGATTTTATTGTAATAGATCGCATGATCAGAAAGATGAATTTATTGATAATCTATTATTTGTTTTTCATGCAATTCAAAGATCTTAATTGAACAAAACTGATACAAGGAAAACATGAGTAATTTAAGGTTGGATATTGTGCAGTAATTGGATAAAGGCATAATGCTCTCTTTCAAGAGCATTATCATCAAGATTCAAAAGATGCAATTGTTGAAACACTTAAAAAGTATAAACTATAGCACAAGAACATGCCCTAATATCTTTAGGCTATGCTGTATTAGGATAATCTTTAAAATTACAATAAAATTATAAAAAACTAAAAATAAAATTTCATTAAAACAATAAATTTAGCCAAAAAGGAAGTCTTAACACATTAAAACTTATTACCTATTTTTAAAAAAATCAACTTTCTGTATTAAAAAAATTATTATTATCATTAGCTATTTACAAGAGTTTTTTAAAAATAGACCAAGACTTTTGATGTTGCTTAACAATGAAAACACCTCTTGATTTATAATTAACTAACTAATATTTTAAGAAGAATTAAAATAAAAGAATGAAAACTAAAAAATGTTGGCATTCATTTGGTTTTAAAATTATCATATTGCCAGCAACTAGAACTAAAAATATTGATGTGCATTGAAGAAGTATTGTTGCAGGGAATGTTGCTTAACTAAAAGTTTTTTTATTTCAAGAACCACCAATGAACCTGTTAAATGTTACAGGCATAACTAAAATGAAGCCAGGAGACTTAAAAACATGAAGATATGAAGATTTTTTCACAGAAAGTGGGGGCCACAAGCAAGAGAAAAGGATAAGCTTAATACTTCTATAAAAATCATAAAACTTTAAATACATTTTTTAAATTTGTTTAAAAGTTTTTATCATTATTATTATTTTTTATTTTGTTCATATATTTTCTAAAATTTGTTATTATCTTTTTATAAGAAAAATATATTTTGTTAAATAAAAATTTAAAAATAAAAATAAGTTATGATTTGTTTTTTTGGTGGTTTTTAAATTTTTCACAATACTGTATATTGAATATATGAAATAAAAATCATAAATATAAAATTTTTAATAGCTTTACTCATAACCAAATAATTTATCTTAAATTTATTTTTATCAACAATGAAAACACTAACAAATCTTTACTTAAGACTCCTGATATTTTTTCCACAGGCGTAACATTCTGTATGCTTTCTGACTTAATAAAAATTAAAAAACCCAGAGTTTTATCTAGTTTGAAGCATGTTTTTTTATGTTTAGGTAGTTGCTTTGTCCATTTGAGGTTTAACATGCTTGGGATTTTAAAAATATACTTAGGAATGTTACCAGTTTACTTCTGATTTTCAATCTTGCAAGGTCAATATCTTTTGGAAAAAAGCTTGTGATAACTATTTTATGTAATAAGTTGGAAAGATTACAATCCAATATTTTCAAATTCTTAGTAATTATATTTTAGTCAGAACACAGACAAAACTTTATTTATTAAACTTAAGTAACAATGAAAATTGCTTAAAAAACTGAAACTTGTAAGTTAATTAAACAATTTTGATAAATTTTTATTAAATTTATTTTATCATTTAACGTTAAGTAACAACTTTAGAAAAATAACATTTAAAAAATGACTAACTTTGGGATAAAAAAAAATAATGTAGATATTATGTTTGAAAATGCCATGGACAGGCATTTTCAAACATAATATCTATATTAATTTTTCATATAAAAAAATAATAAACTATAACTGAATCATTATATTATTGTATCATGAAAATTGTAAGAATCATTAAGGTTTTTGAATATCCTGTTACTTAATACAACCTCTATGCTATATACATTACATAGCGTTATACTATATGCATAAATATAAAATGTCTAATCTTCATATATAAACAGATTCATACATAACATGTAAAGAAAAACACAAATATACACATATATGCAGATACAAACATAAAAAATAATTATATATTTTTCATGCAATAGTTTATCCCAGGTTTCTTGTAGTTTCAACATGTCTATTTGTCTATAATTTATACATGGTTTTGAGTATTGACAGGGTTCTATTATTTATATACATGTAATTTTATAGGTAAGTATTATATGAGAAATTATCAATATTTGTTAAAAATAAAAGATATTGAAAATTGAAAATTTAAAACAAGTTTTATAACTATTTTGTCTTAAAAACTGATATTCTTTTTTAATAATAAAATAAAATTCTTTAGCATTTTTCATACCTTCATAATCCGAAGAATTCGCTAGTGACATATAGTATGTTTTTGCTTTCTTAGGTGACAACAATGATATGTTCTCATCATCTGCTTTGTTCTTGTCATCTGCTTTAGGACAACATGTGTTACCCATAGAGTCTAGTGTGCCAAAAGCAAAAACGTTCTAAAAAATATTATACTTTAGTGTATATTTTTTAAGAATAAAAAAAAAATTTAATTAGTCAAGCTCAGTTTGGGAAAACCTTTTTCAAATCAGTAACCTTCCGGTCAGCAAAAAGCAATATTTATTAAAACTAGATGCCTACCTAATCGACAATTTATATTTCCCAAGTAAAGTAATGAAAAGAGTCTGAAGTATGGCACTGCACAAACAAAATCATCTATTTATATTTTGAATACTCCCAAAATGTGGTCATGTGATACTAAAGTGACAGACTGAACGGCGCACACTTTCAGCGAAACTGCGATTTAATTATGTCTGGCTCTAAAAGTGTAAAATCGAAAGCTTTTTCCCTCCTAATATTTTCTCAAATAATTTCACAACTAGACATCTTACGAAAAATTGTAAGTTGGGAATATTTTTTATTACAAAGAAGATTCACATGTCATAAAAATACCTTGAAGTAGTAGATTTAAAATGGGGGAAAGGTCCAATAGCTCTAAGCCTCCATTTTACATCTACTAACAACAATTGGTGTTTATACATGTTAAAGTATAAAGGCTTGGAAAAAATTATAAATGCAAAATTCGTGGGCCCGAAAGAACCATTATGAGAATTTCAAACTGCTCACTAATCATTTTGGACTTTAGTTTTCAACAGTTATATATATTCAGTACTTCCAGAAAGTATTAGCGCACTCCTAATTTTTTTATTACCGACAACTTCAAATCAATATCAATTTTGAAGTAATTTTAATTTTGAACTAGTTTTTTTTTTTTTAAATGAAAGGTAAAACCAATTAAGTTTAGTTATAATGTCAAATATTGTTAATCTGCTCGTTTTTTTATGAGTTAATTAGAAGTTTAATGACTACTCGGAAAAGTGTCTGAAATTAAGCGTGCAAAAGTATTAGCGCACTCTTTTAATTCCTTTGAGAAAAACTTTTTTGGTTAATTTTTGTTAAAAACTCTCTGCTGATTAATAACAGTCAATAAAAAATATAAGAAGAATAAATTGAAGTGGCGGAAATACCATTTGAAATACAGTTAGTTAAAATTTCAAAATTGCAGCAACAAAAATATGGGTTTAAAGAGCATATCATTTGAAACAAAGTGGCAAGTTGTTGGCCTGAACAAAAAGTGGTCTCAGCAATCGAGATATCGGACGTCAACTTGAAATCACCTCAGACCTGAATACAGCGTTAGGTGCACATCAAGTTAGCCGATCAACAATTAGCAAGCTTATGAAGAAAAAACATCTCAATTCATACCTAGCAACAAAGAAGCCACTATTAAGTATTAAAGACCGTCTCAAGCAAAGAAAATGGTGCAAAGAGAGAGCTGCATGGACTGTAGAGCAATGGGGAAAAGTAATTTTCTCGGACGAGTCAAATTTTGAACTTGTTAATCGCAAGAAAAGGGCTGTCGTGAGGGGATACAAAAGCGAAAAATACAATCCTCGTTTTATCATGTCAAAAGTTCAAGGAGGAGGAGGTTCAATTGGTATTTGGGGTTGCATTGCTGGATCTAGCAATCGACTAGCGCATCTTTACACTAATCGCCTAAATCAACATCGATATAGAGAGATATTAGAAGATTATTTAAAGCCATCAATGGACGTTTTCAAGGCTGACTCCACCTGGCAATTTCAACAAGATAACGCTACTTGCCACACAGCACGCTCAATAAAGCAATACATGGAAGAAAAACGGTTGAATCTAATGCCTTGGCCCGCTCGCTGACTTGATTTAAATCCTATTGAGAATCATTGGAGCTGGATAGACTGCAAATTACAAAAAAGTAAGCCCACTAACTTGGTGCAGCTAAAACGCAAATGCAAGAGCTGTTGAATACCGTGCCACAAGAGTTAATCAGAAAACTTATAGATTCCATGCTGCGTAGTGTCTTAGCATGCCTTAAAAGCAAAGGTGGTCACATAAAAATTAAACTTTCATAGAATCTTTGAAAAACTGTAAGTGCGCTAATACTTTTGCACACTTTTTTAATATTGTTTTTATCACTCTTATTGTATTCTAAGTAAATTCAAGATAATTATAAAGAAATATCTTTTTATATATTTGACAATTAGTAATTCTGCTTTATTTTATGAATAAGTTAAAAAAAAAAATTATCGATCAGCCTTTTATTGTTTTCGAATTACACTCATTTGAAGTTCACTTTGGTAAAAAAAGTATGAGTGCGCTAATACTTTCTAGAAGCACTGTATATATATAAATATATATATATATATATATATATATATATATATATATATATATATATATATATATATATATAT
>QPEY01000170.1:288263-300638 GCA_014706445.1 Hydra viridissima
AAAAAAAAAAAAAAACCTTTTTTATTATCAGCTTGAAATGCAAACGGCATAAGAGCTGTACCGAAATATATACATTTTATAAAAGCCAGATGTTTAAGCTTTAAAATGGTATATAACAATGTCATTTTTGAGAATATTTTTTTTATACTTTTTTCCACCACCTGGCCCACTGTGACATGTGGAGGATCTCTGAGTTAAAATAAATGATTATTTATTTTCAAAATAAAATTCAATTATACCTACTTTTTCTTCGGTTGAAAATTTATTCATGGTTAAGCTTCCAAAGATTTTTCTTTGTAATTTTTAATTGTAATCCTAAAAAGAAAAAAAACAATATTAGTAATAAAAAAAAGATACTGCATTTTAAAATGGTAGAGCGATTTATGCACCACCCTCTACAAGAAAAAAAGCGTTACCATGGAATATTTTTAGTTTAAAACGATCAACTTTTTAAATAATAGGTGGAGACCATGAAACTCAAAAAAATTGTTTGAAAACAAGAAGGTGTAGAAGTAAAATGTTTTGTGAAGTTTTTAATCAACTTTGTTACAAAAATTAGTTGTTAGATGAATCAGTATTCATCAGTAATCGGTACAAAGAGCAATTTAAAATTAATTACAGTTGAAGTGATATTTTTGTCAATTTCAATTGTTATCAAGTCACATGGATTGTTTTGTCAGTTCACTTTGTTAACCTCGTTTTAAATTTTCAATTTTTTAGATCATTTCTATTTTGTGAGTTTTTGATTTCAGTGTTAATTTTGTTAAATTATTAGAAAATAATTGTTAATTATAAGTTTATATAAGACAAATGAAGAATATTTATCTTGAAATTAATTCAATTTCAATATAAATTTAAAACTACTTTCAACTGCAATATTCGTCTTGTGGTTTGACATAAAAAGCGTTGTGACGCCACTTATCTGATGGATTTCTTTATTAAAAATAATTTTTTTATGTGACGAAAACCCGTCAGCCTTTTCCTTCATTGATTTGGAAGCTATCTGAGTTTTTACCTGATTGTAAAAATCGAAACAAATACGTAAAAGTCACATTAAAAAACTGAAAAAATAATTAAAACAAAATATTAGAAACGAAAAGAAATTTTTTGATTCTCATCGAATTCTTTTTTCCCTACTCAAAATTTTGATTCTTATTTTTTACATCTGAAATTATCTTCTATGACGTAAGTGGTGCATTAATTACACAAGTATTTAGGCCTTTAAACCCTAACAGAGAAGTCTTTTTTAAAGCACACCCAGCAGAGTTAAAAAGCTCGATATAGATACTGAGTTGTATTGTTACATTAATATATTGAGTTGAGTTTATATTTGACTCGTAATTTAACTCTCTATCAGTTGGTATTTTTACCACTTTTATTTTTACTTCGCAAATGATGAAAAATGTTTTTGTTTGTTGAACCAAAAACAAAAAGTGACAATGTTTTTTTTTAATATTTATATCTTTTCAATTATGTCATTTCTAAAACTTCCAACCTAATGATGCACATTTTCAGTAACAAACCATGTGATTTGCGTGAGGGGGGGGGTGCCAAAAGTGATCCTAATTACCCTGTTGTACAAGCAATCCCGGATTAACCCGGGTTCCTGGAAGCCTAGGCGCCCGGCCCCCCAAAATTAGGGTATTAGTGGGGCCCTCGATTTTTAACGTTTATATTACTTTTTTTATTATATATGACTTGATATTCTAAATTAATTTTAATAATTTCTAAGGAATTTAGTTTTGATAATTTCCAATCAAACTAATTCCATTATTTTCTCATGTAATTAAAAAAAAAAACTCTAAACTTTTAAAAAAAAAGTTCGAACTTGAACACGTTCGAACTGTATTGGAAAAAAGTTCGAACAATTTTTATCTTTTTTCACTTACTTGAAAAAGTGAAATAAACTGATACAAGTTAAATGCTAAACTGCTTAATTATTTATCAAGAAAGGCGAATTGACCTTTTGATTTGAATTTTTTATTTTATCTGAGAACAAATAATATCACTTAAATTAATAGTTGTTTGTTTTTTTATTGTTTTATATTTATTGGTAAATATGTATTAAATATTTTATATATTTTTTTGAAATATTAGTTTTTTACTTCTTTTTTTTTACCACTAAAGAATTATAAATTAAGACTACAATTATTTTTGCAATAATTGGACAATAATGTAGAGAAAATATTTAAGCGGAAATTTAAAACGCAAACTGAAAAAAATAAATGTGACAGACAGCAAACAACATTAAAAAAAATCCCAAAATTGACTAATTTTTTCCGATCTCCTGATAAAGCATTAGAGGAGAATCAATGTTTGTCAACTTAATTAAACTCGATTTATCCTTCAGACTTAGATTCCCTGATGAAATTATCCAGTTTTCCAAGTTCATGGCAAATGAGAAGAATATATCAGCACTTGAATGTTTACAAGCAATTCGGAATAAGTTAGAATCAGTATTTCCCAATGTTGACATCGCATATCGGATTTTTCTTACTCTTGCCATTACTAATTGTAGTGCAGAGAGCATTTTCAAAAATGGCAATAGTTAAGAATGATCTCCGTTCCTCAATGTTAAATGATCGTTTAAATGCTCTTTGTTTAATGACAATTGAAAGAACACTGTTAAAAAATAAAAATTTTCAAGATGTTGTAATTGATTTTGCAAATGTGAAAGCAAGAAAAGTTTCTATTTTAATAAAAAAAGTAATCTTATGTTATTTGCATTCATTTTTAAATACACTTTTTTAGGAATGGGACCCCAAATATTTTTCGGCTTCCGGCCCCCAAGACCCTTAATCCGGCCTTGTGTACAAGGTAAAAACTTTTTTAAGTTTCAGAGATGAAACTCACCAATTCCTAATGAAGTAGTTTGCTCTTGTTTTTATGTAAAAAAAAAAAAAAAAATGTTTTTAACAAAAAACAACAAGTAAATATTTCGCGAAAGGTTGATACGCATAACGAAACCTGAAAGACAAAAGGCCCTAAGTAACATTTTTTGATGAAAATAATTTTTTTTTAAACTTGCTTGTATTGCTAGTCTACATTTTTTTCCAAAATATGAACCTTCATATTTATGATTTAAGGTGTTTTAAAAGAAGAATTCAAAAAAGTGCTACGTGGCCTTTTTGAAAAGGGATGCGTAGTTTTTTAACTCTCCTGAAAAATTGTGAAAATGTCTCTTAAGGCCTTTTGCCTTTTAGGTATTGATATGTAAATCATAACTAAAACTGGAATAATCTATTGAAAATATATATTATATAATAATATATAATAAGATATTGTATATGTTTACGTTGCATAGGCATATTTTACAAAATCTTGAAACACATTCGCAGAAAGTTTTTTTTTGGGGTTATCATTATCAAAAATGTAATAAACAACTTTTGTCACTGGGAGTTGTGGAAAAGGAGAGTGTCAAGGGTATTTGTTGTTTAAGATAGGCAGCGACTACTAAAATAACGGGACTCGAAACTTCAAATTGATACTAAAACGACGACTGGGCCGATCGTAAAATGCGATGTTAGTTTGATTTAACAAAGAAGTTTCAAAAAGTAACTTCAAATAAGAGTTGAAGAAGTTGGAACTGAAAAAGAGTGAAATGCTACAATCAAAGTTGTCTTTTTAAAATTTTAATAGTTCTGAAAAGCGTTGCTGCCTTCATAAACTTTCATAAGCATATGCAAACATAAGAAATGGAGCTAGAAAGTTTCTTATTATAAGGGTACATTTTTACAACTCTAGTGCTAAAACTTTTTAAAGAGTTTCTTAAGTTTCAGATTATCAAAAGAGAAAAAAAGTAAACAAAATGCAATTTAAAAATATTTTGACAATTGACATAAAATGTTTTTGAAGTTAGTTAAATAAAATTATTTGAAATCCATCAATATCATTCAATGTTATATTATCCCCAGATTTGTCTCTAAACTGAACACAAATGAGGAAATATTCTTCGAATTCTTAATGAAATAAGTTTTTTTATCGAAAAGTAACTAGGTACAATAGTTTCTTAAGATTTTGCGACTTCTAGTACTAGTTTCTTATCAACAAGTTTCTTATAAAAAAAAAAAAAAGGTGCTGTGCAATAGTGCTGTTATCTTTACCAGCTTTTTTTACACGGAGCTTTCAGCATCCATTAAAAAAAAGCGAGTGGCGAGTTAGTCAGGGTGTTTAGGGCTCAAGTTACATCCCCCTCAAATCACTCCTTTCCCCCGGCAAGGAGGTGATTACTGAGGTAATTATTTTAAAAAGTAAGATCGACTCCTTCAAGAGCTAGATGATGAACCTTGAATCCTATTTTTTCAAGCTTGACAACTGTGACGTTTACATCAATAGCATCTCGTTGAATATCTAGATATGATTTAAGATTTTTAGGTGTTCAACTTGAGTCAAGTCTTCTGAACTTGTGGTGTTAATTGACTGTAGGATGTTGTGTTAATTGACTTTTGATCTGTTTTTGAAGATGTTTCTCAAAAACTTGATGAAGGTTAAAATAAATAAGTTAGGATATCGTGAGTTAAGATAAAAAATACAAAGGTAAAATTAGACAACATAAGGTATACTCTTGGGCTAAACTTCATAAGTATAAATTTAGTCGCTAAAGTTAATTGCTAACATTTTTGGATTTTATTTTGTTGGATTGCGGTCGTCGATAACTGATATGTTTTGTGATTTTGTTTAACAAATTATTACAAGCAACAAAAATATTTTATTAAAAGTTCATTAGAAAAACGTTTAAAGCTTTTAAAATTCAACAAAACATTCGAAAATTAATTACCGTTCGTGAGATAAAAATACTTTGAGTTTGAAAATCCCGTTTAAATTTGAAATCAGATTTGTGAAATGCCTGTCGTTACAACTAAAAGAAGAGTGAGAACTATGAATGTTAATTCTATTAAAAAAATATTCGATCAGGCGAATGATTTAATGGAAGATGTAAATCAAAATGATAATTTATCATGTTCCTCTGATGACGTAATATGTTTTTTCTTTTGTTTCTGGTTTGCTGGAAGAGACAATGGCTTGGTAAACTGTCTCTTGTAAGCAAATTCTGATGTAAAAGAAACTTTGTTTTAACCATGCAATTATATGTTTTTTCTCTAATATTGTGTTTATTATGCAGAATGTGTTGTTGTGTGAATATATGATGTCTTTTATGCTTGGCATGCAGCTGTAACTAACTTTGATGGAATTTTTATTGACTATTATACGGGGTTTATTGTTTACTGGAAAATGTTTGTCGACTAGATTTAAGAACCGCTCACCATTATTTGTACAAACATTTAAACTGTATGGTGGTTTAAACCAGATAATTTTTGTTGTTAACGACTTTTGTGTTAACGATTTGTAAGTTGAGAATGTATTTAAACTTTTGGTTGTAACCGGATATTTTTAAATCTTCCTCGTACATATAGGAAGAATTTCTAGAGATGTGTTCGCTAGATGAATTGTCCGACAATTTTAGCTCAATAGAATCCGGAATCTGTTTTAAGATGTTTGGTGGATGGTTGGATTCAGTATAAATATAGCTTAGAAAATTTTCGGGTTTACTATAAGATCGGAAAGAGTTGTCATCGAGGTTTAAAGTAACATCAAGATATTTGACACATTTAACATTACATTGGATGGAAATATGTAGGTCATTGTCTTTGAAGATTTGAACAAAGTGCTTTTTAATTCTTTCCATTTGTTAACCATTGGTGTTTTTAAATACAGATAAATCGTCGTCTCGATAATCCAAACTCAGCCTGGTTGTAATGTAGCGATAGTTGGAAAGGAAGAAAATACTAACAAGTTAACAAACCTCAGCCCCGTCGAAAGTACCTATGGTAACATCAAACAAACCGTTTTTCTTTTTTATCCAAATTTGTTCAATATTGAAGAGCAAAGATTTTCCTGCGTGTTTAATCATCATTTTTGATGTGTTGCTCGGCGAAACTAATTACGTCGTTTAGAAGTTTTTCATTCATTGATGGGTAGAAATCATTTATGTCAAAAAAAAGAAATTCATAAAGGTGTTTTTCAGTAATAGCCTAACTTAAACCAATCAGTAACATTTTGTATGCATATCCATTGGTTGAGAGCAAGCATATGTTTGATATCAGAGTTTATTTATGTTCTTCTGGACGTTGCATTGGTCTTTTTTTTTAAAGTTTTGTTTTGTTTAAGTTTTAATTTTTCTAAGACTTGTTTTGGGGCTTACTCATCGAAGTTGCATTTTTTTTGTTTGTAATTTTTAAAACTGCATGAACATCAATATTGAATTTAAAATTTTATAAACTAAAACGCCCCCCATAGGTTTCTTTTAAAGTTGTTATTGTTGCTGTTTTTTTGGCGGAAGTTTTAAGTCTGTCTTGCGGACCATGGTGTAAACAAAATCTAATTTTGAAACTAGACATGAACCAGGGCTGTGCTACTTTTTTTTTACTTTTACTGTCGTCATTATATTTATAATACTAAAATGAGCGAAAGAGTAAGTATATACATCAAAAAGTATAGGACAATCCAGTCCGAGATTACCAAGATGCTATCAGATAGACCTGATTTTGACGTTGGAGACATAAAAATCCTTTTTGACAGAAGACATTTTTTAAAGATTGCAGTGTTATAAGAATTTATTTTTTATGATTTGGAAATGTCTTTTAAATCAAAAGGACTGTCAGAAAGCCTTTTTTAACAAGAGGGTCAAAAAATTGATTTTCACCATTTTAAGTTGGAACTTTTGATTATTTAATCATTTGATTATTTTTTTTGTTCTTTCAACGCCTTTTTACACTCTTTGTAGTATTTAAGTTCCAATTTTTACAAATTTAATGGTTTGAAAAAGTTTTGCGAAACTCAAAAGTAGGGTCGTTCAATAGTCTTGCTAACTGGAGAGTCACTTTTTCTAGTATTAGGATTCTCATCCCGACTAGAAATTAAATTATTTGTGGTGTGTATTTGTGAAATAGCTTGCACAGAATGTACGGCTTCTTGTCAGAAAGCTGACAAACTAAAAAGAATTTAAACTTCATTGCACTTAATGCTCTCTCCTGGTTTAGTTACTTTGTAAAATTTCGGAAGGAATTATTGTTAAAGCATAAATTCAAAAAGGTTCTTTTTGCATGAAGTAAATTTCTCATGTTAAAAGCTAGCAGTTCAAAAACTGCATGAATAAATATTAAATAGGTTAACGTTGCTGAAAATCATTGGAGAAAGAGGGGTTGCAATTCCATTACAAAAATCCGCTTGAACAAAAAGTTCTTTTCTTAAAAAATGATTTAATTAAAAATTAAATCATTTTTTAATAAAAAATTATGCTCATAAAAAAAATTCAAAACCAAAGAGCGATAACATTGTTCAAAAAAAATTTAATTAATACATTATCATCTGCGCTATTTCTTTTTAAGTACCATTTCAATACGTTATGGGATGCTTTCAGAGTTTTTCAATACGTTGAGGCATGCTTTGAGAGTTTTTGTTAGTATTTTAGAGACATGTACTTAATCAAAACTCTTTTAATTTCCGTCATTAGTTGCGGAATCGAGGTGTAGCACGCTCGACGGTGCTAGTGATTGTTTCGATGTATGACAACGTGCGCCATCTGCATACAGAAAGTTGATTGACGTGTTTCAAAAGGGTTTAAAGGTTTTTGTTCTAAACATCTTTTATAATGTTCAGAACTTTATGTTTCATTTTTAGGAAGAAAGTATTAACAAGTTACATACATACTTAATATACTTTCTTCCTAAAATTCTCATTACGCATTAAACTATTTAAAATTACGTTTGTCTTTAAAACACTAGTGTACAACTGTGAGACGCACGAAACCTTAAAACCCATACTAACATTGACAGAAACTAGAAATAATGGCGTGTGTTGTTAATACATGAAATTCCTTCAGATCTCCACTAAATTTTAGCGCTAGCTGTACTCAGTCCTCTGGCCGATGCAAAAACAGTAATAATAAAAGTTAAACTTTTAAACAAACGAAAATAATAATTAACAAATTAATATGTAACGAAATTGAAAGAGAAATAAAATGACGATACTTTGCTTTAAAGTTATTTTTTAATTTATATCTTATTTTTTATTATCTTAACGTTAAAACTAAAATCGCTAAAAATAATTCTGTGAATTTTTTTTGTGCTTCTTTCGAAGTTCATTTAAGAAAAAGCGCATATGTATCCATCTTAAACTTGTCCTTGCTTGTCAACTGCAATATTTTTTAAGCAGCGCGTTCGTTTCTCTTTAAAAATAGTGGCTTAGTTAGCTCAACTCCTTAAAATTAGAGGCAACTATCAGTCTATAACAAAATTAAACAAAGCAATGACTGTAAAAATAAATTGTATATCTAGAAAATGTAGCCTAACAAGTAGCCCTGATAACCCTATGTTTTTACAAGTCATCTTCATTTAATATCATTATCGATAAGCTAAAAGTTTAAGTAAGTCCCACGCCTCTTTGAGACCTATGTTGAACGAAAATATTTCTGTGTACCTCCATAAAAAACGTAAAACCCCCCAATAAAAAAGTGATTCATTTGCATTTTCGGAAATGTTTTCTGATAATAAACCAAAAAAATGTCTCTAAAGATGTGTTGAAAGGCCTTAGCACATGTTCCTAAGCGCCGTTAACACATACAATGTTTTATATATTGCTATTATATATAAGTTTACAACAAATTATTTCATGCATTAACTTCACCTATTTATTTACTTATTGTCTACTGTTAGAAACGTTTAAACTTTTGTTTGCATAAAAACTGCAGCGAACTAAAATTCATTTTAGAATGGCAAATTTCATTTCTAAAACTTGAAAAAATTTAGAATATGTACAACAGCGTAATCCAGATCTCTTTTGGCCATCACTTCACGTAAATCACATGGTTTGGTGCCGAGACATAATTTGGTTGGAAGTATTGAAAATGACTTCATAGAAAAAAAGATTTTAATGTAATTAAAAACCATTTCATTTTTATTTATTTTCGGTTCAAAAAATAAAAAAACTTTTAATTTTTTGCGAAGCAAAAAAAAAAAAAAAAAAAAAAAAGAAGCAAGTAAATAGAATCGGACAAAATGGCGGCCGAAGAAAACCAACTTATAAAGAGCTAAATTACTAATCAAATGTAAATACAACTCAGTTTTGCAATAAGTTCATAAGAAAAATAAAATTTTTTTTCTTCGTCAAGTATAAACATATAACTAATAAACATTTTCTAACAATTTAACAAAATAAAATAAAACTGGCACTGAAAACAAAAACTCACAATATAGAAATTATTGTAAATTTGAAAATTAAAAACTAGGCTAACAAAGTGACTGACAAAACAGTGCGCATTTTTTTCTTTAAAAAAATGTAACGTAAAAAAAAAGTTTTAAAAAGTAAATCCCTGAACAATCCTTATTTTTTCTTATATATTTTGCAAATGGCAGAAGAAAAGAAAAAAAAAAAATTTCAAATGAAAACTTCTAAAACGTGAAAAATCTTTCCATAAAAAATATTGTTAAAAAAATAATTTCTATGATAAATCTTAAAAAAAAAAAATTTTTTTAATGTAAATTATAATAAAAGGGAAGGAATGAGGAGCCCAACGTGTGTTTCTCGTGCACAAAAGACAATATTTAGAGTAACAAAAAGAAAAAAAGATTTCAAATTTTAACATTAGTTATGAACCCACGAAAAGACAAATATTCTCGACAACTTCCATGCATGAAAGATTTTTCTTGCAATTGTAAAACTTAACACGTCACACCACTTTTGTGATCAAGGAGCTTTATTCAAGAACACAAACCATATTAAAAAATTTATTTCAAATTTATTTCATTGAAACCCAATCTTCATTATTTTTCACTTAAATAGAAAAAAACGTAATAAATAACTCTGAAGCATTAAATGTTCATCTTAAGTTATATAAGAAACTAACTTTGTTTTAAAAGATATGATTCATTTAACTAACCAGAGTCATTTTTATTATTTTTCAGGTTTTGGAAAGAAGTGTAAAAAGGTTGTTAGTGTTCCTTCAATATTACTATTGTTCTTTTAAGTTTTTAGCTGCTGGCGTACAAATAACATCTTAACAGAGTATAATGTACGGAGTAATTATTAGTTAATTTTGCAAAAGACAAAAATAAGTTATCAAACGTAGAAGATATAAAAGTGACGCTAAACACAGATGAAGATTTTCTTGCTTCAAGCAGCGAGTTATAAGCTAGATTAAATTCATTCATTGGCCCGAGACAACTTACCTAAATTACTTGAATATTTCTATTATTACCAAAAGCCCACAACCTTCCTTCAAAGGTACTGAGGCTACTAGTCTTTAAAATTTCTATTGCTTTTTTGGGTGTATTTCTTAACTTTTCATCGACTTCTTTGTCTTTGTCGTACATTAATTGTCTCTAATTTTATTTTTTTGTGACTGCTATGTAAAACATGTATCAGAAAAAATCTGCCCAAATATATTAAAGGATATTTATTCAACTATAGTATTTTGATAATAAATGCTATATATATTTTGAAAGTAGATATATTAATATTCTAAAATTTCACTTCAGTTTGTGAAGTTGTGTTCCTGAGAAAGCACTTTGCGTTATACCCTCGACATCAGCTTCGGCACGATCTTTGGCTGAACTTTCTTGGTAGCTCTAATCTATTTACTTTTGAAGGGTTGGATGTTTTTAGCTTCTTTTACATTGAACTTCACTTTTGCACAGTAAAGGATTACCCGTATGAGATATAAAAAACGGCAAAAGACGCTTCTTGAGGCATTCTATGATCAATATTTCGGTGTTAATTGTTCCCGTAGTCACAAAATAAGAGCTTTTTTCACCACATTTGCAAATTGCTTGCCAAACTAAACATTTTTTAGCAAACTTTAGCATTCCAATGAATTTATATTTGGAATTCAGTTTCTTTTGATTAATTGCTGAATAATATTGGTGTCCTGGAAGAGATTGGAAATATGCAGCACATTAAGTTTCATCATCAATAATCAAACAAGATTTTTTAGTACGTGATTTTTTATAGAGCAGCTTTGAACGACAAGTTGCAACATTTTCTTGCTTTTCTTCACGACGTGGAACTTCTTTTTTTTTTTGTAAGATTTATAGCCACAATTTCTCTTCACTCTTTGTATAGTGGAAGCACTTATCTAAAACTTATTCACTAAAGTTCGAACAGAAATATCCGGATTTCTGTCAAAGACATCTTTCACTTTTTTAACAAGATCTTGATCTCAAATCTATTTTCCCTTCCACTTCCTGATTCCCTTTTGATTGTACTGATGTCCTTAAACCGTTTTACACAACGCTCTGCACTGTTCTCAAAGCAATCTGCAGCTCTTTAGAAATTGTTTTGTTTGATACACCAGGATTTTTAACGAGAAATATCACAAAAAACTTCTTATCTTAATTTGATGACATTTCAATTAAAGTTAATTGTTTTGATAAAAAAAGTTGAGTAAATTTTGAATAACACTAATGAAAAGGGATTTTAAAACAATTAGTTACTCAAAATAACGCACGGTTATCGTAAACACTACATCAGAACATGCGCAGATTTTTTCAGGTACATATCTTATTTATTATCCGTTTTATAGCTATTTAACATATTATAATTTGTTTCAAACTTTACCACTTTTTTTTAAAGTCTTAGATGTTACAAAAATATAATGAACGGTACCAGACCTTCAACATCTGGAAGTTCGAACTACGAAGCCATTCACAAATAGCGAGTTTTCACGATATGACGAAATCTTCAAAACTATCCGTTCAAACGAAAAAAACATGTCCATTGATAGATGGAGCCCGAAGCATAAGTTGGGTTCTTATAATATCTACTCCGTCCATTGATCTTCAAAGGATCATGGAAGGAGAAAGAACGAACATTGGTAGCATAAGTTCTAGAAAATTTAGAAAAGTATGAACCTCTAGAAAATAATAATTGTATTATCATATAATGCTATTAATTTATTTCAAAGCTCATTCCTTTTACAAATCTTGAAAATATATTTTTTTGTATTTAATAAAGAAATGAGAAATAAGAAAAAGTTTTCAATATTATATTCGATACTTTTCAACTCTTGTGAAGCTTGCAACGTGCAATCTTGCAGGTAAAAAAGTTTTCGCTTTTTTGCACGTTCAAATATATTTAACCATAACTTTGAGTGAACACATTACTCAATGTCCAACTGTCAGCTCAGTGTGTTTTTAATAAAAATAATTGAACATTTTATGGTTCTTCTGATTGTTCTCAAAAAAATGAATGAGAAATATGTTTCATATTTCTTCTAAAAATTAAAAGACACATACGCCTGTTTCTTAGCAAAGAATGTCAAGAACTAGAAGATTTGTCTGTTATGACGGTGTCAAACCAGTTGCTCAGCATTTAAATGTA
>QPEY01000170.1:315855-335617 GCA_014706445.1 Hydra viridissima
TAAAAAAAAAACAAATTTATTCTTCAAATGTTCTTCAATTTGCATTAATGTTGCGGTACACTTCACTGCAAACTTATCATTTACTGCTGAAGGAATTCCCACTCCCATCTATATCTTTGTTAGGCAAGCTTAAATCAGGTGAAATAGATTCTATGAAAGTTTTGAAGTTGCTACATGAAAATGGGAACTTATCGAAAGATCTTATAATAATTTTTGATGAAATGTATTTGCAACAATGTGCTGAATATTCTGGTGGCAATGTTATTGGGATTAGTGAGGAAAATGAATGTTATAGAAGCATTGTCTCTTTCATGGTAGTTGGTTTGAAAGAAAGTATCTCCTGTATTGTCAAAGCAATTCCAATTGTAAAATTGAACAGTGACTGGTTAAAGTCTGAAATTCTTAACCTGATTCAATTTTTAATAAAAAATAATTTTAATGTTCGAGGTGTTGTTTGTGACAATCACGCTTCAAATGTTTCTTCTTTTACAAAATTACTTGATACGCATGGTGAAAAAAAAGATGGTTTGTTTATTAATGTACTATCACAAAAAGTTTACTTATTCTTTGACACAGTGCATCTGATTAAAAATATTCGAAACAACTTACTTAATAAAAAAAGATTAATTTTTCCAGAATTTAATTTTTCAGCTTTCAAAGATGAAATTCATGTTCAATCAGGAGAAATATCATGGAAAATATTTCATGATTTATTAGAAAAGGACAGTCTGTTGGATGCAAGTTTAAAAAAAGCACCAAATATAAATAACAAAGTTGTCCATCCTGGAAAATGGAAGCAAAATGTCAGTGTTGCCTTAGGTATCTTCCATGAAACTACAGCAGCAGCAATAATTTCATATTTTCCTGACCGTTTAGATATTGCATCATTCTTAACTCTATTCAATAAATGGTGGACAATTACAAATTCAAAAAATCAGTTTTCTAATAATTTTCTTGGTAATGCTGCTATTATAAATGATAAAAAACCTGAGTTTTTTCGAGCTTTTGCTGACTGGTTAAACAAATGGAAAAACACAAAAATTCCAAATTTTGAGAAATATACATTATCTCCCCAAACATCATCAGCACTGCAAAGAACTTTATTATGTCATGCTTCATTAATTGAAGATCTGCTGGAAGATAAGTACAAATTTATATTGACTGCTCGTTTTCAAAGTGATCCCTTAGAAAGAAGATATGGACAATACCGTCAAATGAGCGGTGGCAGATTCCTTGTCAGTTTGAAAGATGTCATTTATAGTGAGAGTATAATCCAAATAAAAAGTTTGATAAAAGAAGGAATTGACATTTTTGAAAATGATATCAATGCTGATAAAGATATAGAACATGTTAGATCCTTAATGGAGCAGATTAAAGAAAGAGATTTTGATTGTGTGACTTTATCGGATGATTCTCGTGAAGTTGCCAGTTATATTGCTGGTTTTATTGCCAAAAAATTGATTAAGAAGTTTGGAGTATGTTGCAAATTGCTTTGTACTCAAAATTGTCAACAGGAGTTAAATGATTATAATTATTTAAATATATTATCCAGAGGTGGGCTAACAACTCCATCAGTACTGCTTTTAGAATATGTCTGTGACAGTTTTGCTATGCTAGATCACATTTTTGATGTTATTTATCAGTCTCAAATGCAACACCGTAAAGCAGCAAAGTTAGTTCTTGGCAGTAGAGAAGGGTATCAACCATTTTTATGTTCAAACCATCAAAGTCATGGAAAAGAAATTATACACACTGTTATTTCAAATATTTATTTTAATAACACCAGAAAGAGAGTCGGGGATTCAATTGTTGCAGATAACATAGTTGCATTTAAAAAAAGACAGAGAGAAAAATGAAAATATTTTGTTTCACTTTTAATCAGTTTGTGTTAGAGTTTTTTATACTTTTGAAGCTTATTTTTGAGAATTTGTATATTTTTATTTCATGCACAGAACTTGACAGTCCCAAAATTTCTATTGCAAAATATAACTCATATCTTTCTCAAATCATTGTAGTTTGGAAAACAAAAAACTGAGACTACTTTACAACAGAAATAATTAGAGGTGCAACCATTATCTTATACTAAAAAGAAGCCACAATTAAGTATTCACAATTAAGTTTATTGAAATTTAGCAGTTAAGATTTAGCTAGCTAACGTAAAATTTTTTATCCTGTGCCAGATATACATACTGAAAATTTATAGCGCGATAATCAAAATTAATTTGAGAAAGTTTGTCCATCCGGCCGAATATACGATTTTTAAACTGGCCTTCTATTTTTTTTCGATTTAAGCAGTAAAGAAGGCCGTGTATTTAAGTAGGCCATGGTTGGTCCAATTTTTAATTTATTCCGCAAAATACTTATTCAAAGTTGCAGATTATTGATATCACATTTGCTCTATACTTCAAAAGACGTTTATTTGTAAAGAAGATTTACTTGATTTTGATTTAGTAAAAATAATCAGCTGCAATTGCTGAAATCTTAACTAGAAGTAACAAAAGGTTCTGATTTGCCAATTGTTGATATTACATTACACAATTATCTTGGAGCTCTGGGACAGATCACTTTTCTATCGAACTGTTTATCTTATAAACCTTGCTACAAATCAAAAGTTTTGTTTAAGTTGAAGAATTCGAGTTAATTGCTATCAACTCTTGAAAACCTACTTGTTTGTCCATTAAAGAAAACTCAGAGTAAGCCAAAGGAATAAGGAAATTTATTTTTGTATTTAAAATGGATGACTTAAAAATTTTGCAGAACTCTTTATCATGCTACCCAAAAAGAATGTACGATATGCCGAATTTTTTCCTTTTACATTAAAAGTTTAAAAGTTATTTAAAAATTAAAAGTTTTCATCTGAAAAGATTAATTGTATCATCTTACCTTTTACTTTTTTTTTGCAGTTGTTACATAGGAAACGGGGCGCCTCCCAGTTTTTATTTTGTCTTTAAAGCGCAGTTTAAAATAAGCTGCATGGGCTTCATAAAACTTGAAATTTTTTTGATTTTCACGTTGTTTTTTTCAAAAAAAAATGAATATGAAAAAAAGGACCACTAAAATAACAATAACGATTGGGAATATTGGAGAACATGTCTTGGAAAAAAATTCCAGGAAGAAAATCAAAGCAAGCAAAATTAATGAAAATGCAACAAGGTAGATTTGGAAAATGTAAATTATTCCTTATTCTGGTAATGTTTTAGAAATTCATCATAAAGATGGATTTTATGGTAACAATAAATATGAGAATTTAGTGTTATTACACATACATCGCCACGATGTTACACATAGCAAAAGTATGAATAACAAACAACAAACCAGTCGAGGAGCTGTGTGACGGGAAACTGTCACGAACGGTTTTACAGTCGAGTAGAGGTGGTTGGCTATCTCTACTTGGATAACTTATGTTACACGGCAGTACTTCTTAATAAGTTGTTTTTTACCTAAATATGATCCTGATGTAAGTGCGCTTATTTCAGTTCTTACTTTTTTTTCTATTTATTTACTAAGACAGATTGGAGTACTAGTATTTGCTTGGATAGGTGATAATCTAAGACAAAAGTTTACAATTATCATAACGACCCTTATGATGGCTGGTTCCTGTGTTACATTAGCAATCCTTGCGACCTATGCAGAAATTGGAATTATTCCTACTTAGTGATTGATTATATGTTGTATTGCACAAGGTCTTTAATGGGAGAAATAAAAGATGCTCAAATTTAATTCACTGAAGCTATTAAAATTCACCAGTACAATACTCAGTTGTAACATTACTGGTTTTTTTGCTGCGTTAGTTTTGTCGTATCGACCTCTACTCTTTATAATTTTAATTGGTATTATGCTTTTTGGCGCTGAAACTGGTGGGATTGGTTTCACAGCTTGAACAACTCTCCATTAAACAGCAGATTTTGCCAATGATAAACGTAGAATAAAGGTTAGATTTTAGAAGACTCATAAAGATGTAAAAATTCTAAAAAAATTTTTCAATACGGAAAGAGTCAACAGAACATAAATATTTTCTATGGTTTTTATGCGATGTGGATGGGCGATATGTTTTCATATCACTTTCATTGATTTTGGCGATGTTCTGAGAGACTCCTTTTAATACAGTCCTGAACAAGTTATGCATCATAATTTCTTTATAGGAATAGTAGTAATGCTTGGTGTGTTGCCTCTAATATATTTAAGTTATTGTTTATATTCTAAATTAACTCTTAAAATTAAGTTTATAACTATTTAAATGTTTATTTTAATTTGTGCCTATTTACGGCAAAAGCGGCTCCATCTTGTGTGTTAGAAAAAAATTTCTAAGGCAGATTTTATGAGCGAAGTTCAAAAATTTCCAGTTTTGTATGACAAGTTTGATAAGGAATTTAAAGACAAATGGTAAAAGAAAAATGCATGGGAAGAAATTGGTCGTCTGTCAAACTTATCTGCTAATCAAGCGGAAGAAAAATGTAAAAGCATTCGAAGTAGTTATGGAAAATGGCTGAAATCAAAAAGAAATATCCCATCAGGTTCTGGAAGGGATTCAGTTCCATCTCAATTTCTTCAGCTCGATTAGCTAAATACTTTTATAGAATATCGTGAAACAACATCAAATATATTTGTTCACCTTCGTAGAGTCAAGTGAATCGACAATTCATACTAATAACAAAACTAAAAGAAAAAGAAAAAAATTAGATTCTGATGATTTACTTGACAAAACTTTAGAGAAAACATTAGAAATAATTAACTCCAATATTAAAAATCCGACTGAAGAAGAGCAGGATGAAGATTATTTATTTATGAAACCATTAATTCCACAGCTAAATCAAATAAACAGCAATTCCAAACGTTTGGTTTAAGTTCAAATACAAGCACTTCTTCTCAAATTAGAGTTTCCAGATAAAGGTGAAACAATCTAGCCTCTCTGTTTAACCTATTAATGTGAATAAATAATGTAAATATTACAGTCTAGCTTACTATTTTGTTTAACCGATTGATGTGAAAAACTGCACACTTTAAATAAAATCCTGGAGGTATAATATACGTCTTTTATTAACTTTTACTATTGGGGCATATCCAAAATTTAAATAAATAAAGTATTGCTTTGTTAAATATGTAATATTGTCTTTTAAAAAAAAGTTAATTAAAGTATATTACATATACTCTACTTATTAAATGGATTGTGGCCACATGATTGAACATAGTCCAATTGTCACGAAAGACTTCCTTCACATGAATTAAAATAATCTTTAAAAGTATTTTTTATTGCAGTTGCATCAAACACAGATCTATTACTTTTTGATTTCGAGAAATTAGGCAAACATGCTTTATTTTGTAATTCTTTTTTCCAATCTCCTTGAATAATTATTCCTGAATTACTTTCACTATTAAAAAAACCAGTAGGGATATAATGTTCTCCATCTGTTTAACGCAAATAGTTGTGAAGACAGACAAAAACCTTAATTATGTTTTCCACTTTCGATGGTTTTGCTTTAATTGGAGATTTGTAAATTCACCATCTAGCAGCTAAAATTCCAAAGCTACTTTCAATTGTTCTCCGTGCCCTTGATTGGCGATAATTAAAAACTCTTTGCTGAAGGGTAAGGTTTTTACCTAGGTATGGTTTCATCAACCATGGTTTAAGTTCAAACACATCATCTCCAACAAGTACTGGTGGAACTTTAGGATCGATTTCAGACATATGGTAAATAAAAACTTTCCTTATTAAATGCTCTACCAAATGTGCTTGCATATAAAATGGCAGTATCATTATCCCTTCCATAAGACCAATGTCAACCATTGTAAAACAATATTTAGTATCACAAATGGCTAATAAAATCATGCTGTAAAATCCTTTTAGTTGCAAAAAAAAGAACCTGATTTAGAAGGAGCCTCATTGCGTACATGCTTTCCATCAATAGCTTCTATACATTGTGGAAAGTTCCAATTCTGATTAAACTCTTTAACTATATTTCTCCATTCTTTTATGTCATTTGGGGCTCTGAGAAATATTTTTTTGAGAACTTCCCATATAGCACAACAAGTTTCGGTTTTTCAACAAGTTTGTAGATCCGATTAATGACAAAAGGTGTTCAAGTCTGTCAGGAGATATTCTTAAGTATCGATAAAAAAGTTTCCTATTAAATAGCATCATTTCATGCACCAAAGAACTAAACGCACCTTGCTTAACACGTCTTTTAAATAGTTCTCTGACCCAAAACATGTTTTCTTTTTTTTACGCTTTTTCGGCGTCTTAAAGTTAAAAGTATAACAAAAAGTTGATAATTTAGAAAGAGATTTTTTTTATGACGGCCACTTTTTGTGAAAGATTTTCGCGCTAATTCAATACAATGGAAAGATTGCGTTGCACAACAATTTACCGCACAACAAATTAAATTAACTTTTTATGTAAACTAAAAAGTAAAAAGCGCAATTTTACGTATTTAATAGAAAAGCGCATAATTATTTAATAGTTAGGGTAAAGTGACCTAATAATGGCCGGGTCTTACTAAGAGCCAAATTTGGGTCAGCTTTTGTTGCATTTATTCACTTGGCGGGACATTTACCTAGTTGATTAATATTATTTAGTGTTTCTTTGATATATCTATGTTTTATTTGAGCTTTTGTAAATGTTTCTATTAGTCTTGATTTTTTAGAAATCTTTTTTTTGTCAAGGTTAGTAGAAGTAAATATTTTATACCGGCGGTAGTCATTTTTGTTTTTTTCAAGCAACTTTGAGACACATTTAACGAAGTATTCCTTCGGGTACGGCTTTATGATATATTTTGATCTGTTTTGTTACTTTATTATGTCTATGTAAACTGTTTTATTTGTCAACACACGAAAGGAAGAAGCATAAATGTAGCCCAAACTCACAGATCTCAAATAGTCTCAATAGCCACTCGTTTGGCCAAATAAGAGCCGTGGCTTTTATATGGTACTAACGTGGCTATTATTAGGATTTCAGTGTAATTTATACTGTATAAACACTATAAAGTAAAATTGATTTCCATTTTATTTCAAATGCATCAGCTATTTATATAAGCATAACATATAGGCAAATACTGATGTAACATTAATTTAGTAAATAGCTTGTAAATATATAAAATAGTAACTTATCTATTTAACACATGTATATACTTTATATATATATATATATATATATATATATATATATATATATATATATATATATATATATATATATAATCATTTTTAAGTCTTATACTATATTTTAAAGCTTGTATATTATTTCTTTAAGTTGATTTTAATCATGGAAAGCACAAAAAGGAACAAGAAAATAAAAAAAAAAGCTGCCTCTAGTTTTAACTCAAAGTTTACCCAGAAAGTGACAAAGATTAAGAGACTTCAGTGGTCTGGTGTTGATATGAAAAATACGATTGCGGCTGTTAAAAATAGTTTAATGTCACAACGAGAAGCTGCATAACAATTCAGTGTTCCCCGGTCAACTCTTGGAAAATATTTTAGAGGAGATTCAGTTCTTGGGGTTAGACCTGGACCTAGTCCAATATTATCTAGCAATTTAGAGAACAAGTTAGTTGAATATGCAGCAACAAGGGCTACACTTGGATTTGGATTTGGAAAAAAAAAATTTAAAAATAAGCTTCTGATTTAGCCATGAAACACAACTTAAAGTTTAAACATTCAACTCCTTCAGAAAAATGATGGCGCTCATTCAATAATCGACATAAAAGTTTAGCTTTGCAAAAGCCTGAAGGTACTTCATCAGTTCCCCATCAATGCATGTCTGTTCCAAAAGTAGCAAAATATTTCTATTCACTGCATGAAGTTTTGTAGGAAACTCATGCACTTTTAAAGCCATCTTTGATTTGGAATATGGATGATTCCAAGTTACAGATGGACTTTAAACCATCAAATAGAAATACAAAAAGAGGTACAAAACACCTTCAATCTCGTACAACAGGAAAACGTGAAACCATTACCATTATTGCTGCTACAAATACTGCAGGTGGTATAGTGCCTCCACATTTAATAGCAAAAGGTAAAATAATTAGGTCTGTTCAATCTTTCAATACTACAGATGCATCTTCAGGCTCAAATTGGAGTTTTAGTGAAACAGCTTGGACAAAGCAAGGGATTGCTTATGTTTGGTTCACCAATACTATCTTGCCTAACACAAGCAGAGACTGGCCACAATCTCTCATAGTTGATGGTCACAATTCTCATAACTCAAATTATTGTCTGTTGTAATTAAAAATAATATTCATATTGTGGAAATGCCAGCACATTGTTTGCATTGCCTCCAGCCTCTAGATCGAATAGTATTTGGTCCTTTTAAAACATATTACAATCAAATCTGTCATGAATTAATAAATGAATATCCTAGAGTTACTGTTGACAAGCCAAATTTTTGTGATCTTTTCAAGAAAACCTGGGACCAAAGCCCTCACAGCTGATAACATTATTTCAGGGTTTCAATCATGTGGCATATATCCATACAATCCATCTGCTATTCCAAGCACAGCTTACTTGCCTAATTCTGTCTATTCCATACAACAACTGCTTGATGAAAATGATCTGCTTGAATCAAGTTTGCAACCCCACTGACACTAGAATAACAACATCAGAAGTTTGATAAAAGAGGGAGTTGATTTTGAAATAGAATCAAGCACAAGTAAATCTGAAAATACGTCTGAATATAAAAAAACATATAACACTGATTTGGTAAACCATTAGCATAATACTACTTCTTTGGTTTGGGATACTTATTTAACACATGAGCGGTTTACAACTTTCAACTTCTGTATCCAGAATAGTTATGACATTCCAGATCCTTTGTATAAAGTATATAAAGAATCCAAACTGAAAAAGAGTTCATGCATAAAGGATGTTTTTGACATAGATGTTCCAGTGTCAAATGAAAACACAGATCTTCCTATTCCAATTATAAATGAAACCATTGTTCAGTCAAGTTCTATGCCAAATCACAGGCCAGCCTAGTTATTTTACCAATTAAACCCTCTCTCATTATAATCAGATGCCAAATGAAGCTATTGTTCAGCCTATTTTGACACCAATTCAGTCTTGTACAAAGGATTCTGCTAATGATAGTGACAATGATATTTTGCCTTATCCAAAGATATATACTATCAACTCAAAAGAAAATCGAAGAAAGGTTCAAAAATAATTTGTATTAACTTCACAAGAAGCAATGCAATCTAAATTGAATAATGAGGAAAAGAAAAAAAATAAAGTCAAAGCAGTTGAAGAAAAAAGATTAAAAAAGAAAAAAGAAAAAGAACAACAGAAGAAAGAGACACAAAAATTATCTAAAAAAGCTAATTTAGTTCAAGAGATTAATAGCAATTAAAAAATTTCTCAACTGATTTTTTTATTTCCTATTTGATACACTTGCTAGATTCGAATAAAAAATAAACACTCCGTTAAAGTACTGCTATAAACCAAGAAAAAAATATTTTTTAGCAAAACAGAGTATATTTTACTATACTCTTTTTACTAAAAAAATTTTTTCTTAGTATCTAGTAGTTCCTAGTTCATTATTAGGCTATAATAGTCTGATAAAATAATACTTTTTGATATATAAGCATTTTTAGATATGTCAGTTATAGGTTATGTAAGTGGCTCATAATAGGTACCATTTCTCAATTTGCTGGCTACTATTTGGTCTACCCGGCCATTAATTGGTACGAAATTGAAATCTCTGTTTAAATACCTTTTTCTCTGAATGAAGCATATTTTAGTACTAACTACGACTATTTTTAGGTAAAGCCGTTTGCCACCAATATAACAGTGAAAAAATAAAAGCTCCGTTAGATTAAGGCATTCTTCACGGCTATCAATAAGAAATTTATGGCCATTAATTGGGCACTTTGCCCTAAGCAGCAATTGTAAAAAATGTTTTTAAATTAACTTCTGTGAATAGTTCGAAGTTAAAAGTTCTTTATTATTATCTTAATTTTATCTTTTTTTTTTAAAAAAAATTATTCAAACTCGAAAAATTAACATGATCAGTTTAAGGAACTCATTAAAAGTTAAAGCGACCGAATTTTCATCTGATAAAAGACGATCTAATGTGGTAAGATTGTATATTAAAGTGAAAATGAACCAAACTCATTATCTGGAACATTAGAAATCTATTAAAATCCATTACTGGAACAATAAACCGAGGTGCTTGCAATTTACAGTTTTTTTTTAAAAAAACAAAAACACTTATTTTCACTTTACAAGTAATTTCAGTTTAAAACTTTTCCTTAAAAGAAAATTGAAAATTTACTTAAGTCTTAATTATGCAAACTCTTTGGTTACAAAATATTCCGAAAACAAAAGAACTTTTTAATTACATTTTATTACGCATATCAATAATTGCGCTTTTTATTTTTTTAGTTTACTTTCATAAAATACGACTCAACCAGCTCAAATTTCGCTCCAATTTTATGGTGTTTTTAATGATTTTTTTATGGCATGTTATAATAATTTTGCTTCTGTTTATTGCATTTGATAGAATTATACGATGGCTTGTTTTGCATTTTTTAATTTACTTTACAGTGCTATTAACATAACAACAAAAAGTACAACTAAAAAACTATGAAGTATTAGCATGAAGATAAAAAAAAAAAAAAAAAAAAATAGTCTTATCAAAAAATATTGATGGTCTAAAAGAATATGTAGAAAAACACACTTATGAGATTTATGCAATTTTTTGTGAAGAAAGTAGTGAGAGCAAGTCTTAACTATATGCCTATGAAAAGTTATGTATGACAGATACAAAGACTGCCTCTGCATATCAAGAGATTACGGAGACCTCAGTAGCTTGTGATGCATTGTTTACTGATGGGCAAACAATGAAAGATCAAGTTGTTCTAATTTACATGGATTGACTAATATATAAATTTATTAGTCTGACAGAAAACCTAAAGGAGGAAAGAAAACTCCTGATGTTAAAGGGTATTTTTATATAAATGGGAAAGTAAATCATTATACAAAAAACGAGTTCAATCTTTTTAGAGAGAATACAGATAGTTTACTTGTGCAGGTTAAAAGAAGTTTTGAACATTCATGTCTGGATGCTAGAGAAGCCATTACTCTAAAAAGATTGGTTGATAACTCAATTATAAGAGAAATAGACATTTTAAAACCTGAAAATATTTGTAATTCTACGTATAATAATAGTTTTATTTTTTCCGTTTTTACTTCAAACATTGAAAGTGATTCTGTTTCTGAAAATGGACTAAAAGATTTTACCCCTCTTAAATCCTCAGGTAAACTATCAAGTCATTTTCCAGTTTCCTTACCGCTATCTATTGCTGTAACATTTCTTTAATTACATTCTGTTCAGTTTTTTGACTTCATGTAGCACATGAAGGGTCTTTAACTTCTTATTCTCAAATGGACTTTTGTTTGTTTTGATTGTTTTGATAAGTCATATCAAGAGATTTTTAAATTAACGGAGATGATGATAAAATTGATGGAAAAGGTTCTTTGATATTTAGTCAAATGATAAGGATATTCTTATACAAAACCAGTTGAATACCCACTTCATTTTTTACGATACCCATGTGCTTAGAACTTAGCGAATGGGCTTTTAAACAGTATCAAAATAAAAAGACTGAAGAATTTTAAGTATTTATTAATAAAGTTCATAAAAAAAGCCTTTTTTAATGAAGAAAAAGGAGTACGCTGGTAAAATTATTAAAGCAAATGAAGATATAAAATGAAAGTTTGATACAAAAACAAAGGATATTGAAAAAGTCAAACAAACTGTTGAAAGAGTAAAAAAAGATATGAAGGCGCTATTCATTGTTAACATAGAAAATCAACATGTAACAAAAGAAAGCCTGGTTAAATATATTGTGTTAAACCTCTTTTAATTATCTATGGAGAGAGCTGTCCCAGCTTGTAGGTATATTAGCAATCAAATTAATAAAGTGTTAAATAATAAATTGGATCAAAATGAATTATATCATCATTATGATCAAGGTAAAGGCAGTATTAACGGTGCTAAAAAACTACTGTCAGTAGAAATATTGATGTTTACAAAGAATTCATCACGAATAATGAAAGTAAAACAAACCAAAAGATTGATTTTAGGATACGTTGTCATATATCAAAAGAATGGTTTGGAATAATATATGAAGAAGATGAATTTGAGGATGAAGCAATTAATAGTATAAAATTAATTGGTGAAACTTTAAAACTAAACCGTGACTAGAGCCAACTTGTTCGATAGAAAATGATTTCTCGCTAATTACAGCGCTGCTAACTTTGCATCTGAGGTTCATGATAATTTTAACTGGGAAGAGATATTAAAGCTGTATGCAAGTAAACTTAACTGCTCGCAAACCATATTTAAAAAAAGAAGCGGAAGTAAGAAAAATTTCGATTAAGAGCAACAATTAATACAACTTTAATGCAAGGAGCAGGAAATTAAGAAAAATCATTGAAACAGTTTTTGAAACTAAGCAGAAGGAAGGAATCAACTTACAGGAGAATTAACTAACGCATATCATGAGGTATTTTTTAGTACTAAAAAGGGAAAAGTAGTGCTGGATGATTTATGTCAAAAAGCAAGAACATGCATGCCGGTATTTAGTAACAATTCTTGTGAATTATATCTTATTGAAGGTATGTGCAACTTGTTTTGTTATATAGCTTCTCTTTTAGAGGAAAGACTTGAAGAAGATAATTTAGTAAAAGATTATAATCCGTTTCAATATCAATAAAGAGATTTTAATAAAAAGATGTCGGAAAACAAAGAAAAAAACTGAACAGAATGTAATAAAAGAAATGTTACAGCAATAGATAGCGGTAAGGAAACTGGAAAATGACTTGATAGTTTACCTGAGGATTTAAGAGGGGTAAAATTTTTAAATAAATTTAATGATATAACATCTCTTGCCAAGAGTAATATAGAGCTTAAAATGAATCTTAAATTTGAATGAGGAGTTAATTTTTAAAGGAAATCTAACTAAAAGACAAGGAGAGAAGATTTTACATCAAATAATTGATAATGCTCAAAAATCTAACCAAGAGTTAATCGAAGCTTAAAAAAGCGTCAAGAGAAGCTATTATTGCCAAGTTTTATGAGGTTTGCAAAGCAAACTCTGAGAAACTTAATACTTTAAAAGGTGTAATGTCCAAGTACGGAAGTGCAGTATTAGTAGATTTAGTTGAATAAACAAACTCTTCACCAGTATTGATTTACTATTAAAGCTTGGAGAAAGAATAAAAGGAGATTCTTTAGTGTCAGGTAAAAGTGATCCGTTAAGATCCGATAAAAAAATTGCTACTTAACAAATAAAGACACTTGAATCCGATAAGGAGTTCATGTTAAAATATCCTGATACAAGTCATATAGGTCATAAACATGCTGGTAGCGAGCTTAATGATTTATACAAGATATAAAAAAGAACAGTTTCACCGCAAAAGCCGATATCACTGAAATTAGTTGTTATTTCGATCAAGAGATAATCTATAAACCAGATGGAGAGTAATCTGTTAGATAGACCTTAAGAAAACAAGCTAGAGATTAGTTTAATTTTTAGAAATTTTTTTAAGAGGGGAATATCATGCCTTATATAAAGAAGGATTTGAAACATCAGTTTGCAAAAAACATTGAGCTTGTCGCTCAAGAAAGAGGAATATTAAGAAAACCGGTTCAAGAGGAAGAAACTGAAACTGAAGTTGCATATTTTAAGACTATAAGTAATGTTGCAGCTTTCAAGGTTAAGATAAATTTGAAATAAATTATTAAACATTTTTAAAATAAATTTGAAGAAAATAATTATTTTCCTTGAATGTCCTTGAATGAAGCTCCTTCATCACAAAAGTAGTCTGGCGTGTTAAGTTTTAGAATTGCTAGAATAATCTTTCATGCATGGAAGTTGTCGAGAATATTTATCATTCCGTGGGTTTGGAATCTTTTTTTCTTTTTTGTTATTCTCAGTATTATCTTTCGTGCACCACAGAGCACACATTGGGCCCCTCTGTCCTTCCTTCAGTTATCTATAATTTACATTAAAAAAATTTTTTTTTTTAAATAATCTTTTTAAAATATTTTTTAATAATTTTTTTACAAAACAGAAGTTATTACTTTTTGTTTTCTGAGTCAGTTTTATAAATTTGTTTAATTATTAAAAAAATGTTTATTAGTTATATGTTTATATTAGACGAGTGAAAAATTTTTTTATTGAAAATACTTCATCTTTTTAATGGTTTTGATATTGCAAACTTTAACTGAAGTATTCCTCGTGTGGTTTGACATGAAAAGAGCTGTATTTGTGAAGTCACTCATCTATTGGATTTTTTTCTTAAAAATAGTTTTTCATGTGACAAAAGCTCATCAGCCATTTTTGATTCGGAAGCGTTTTGAATATTTACCTGATGGTAAAAATAGAAAAAAATACGCAAAAGATTCAATTAAAAACTGAAAAAATAATGAAAACAAAATATTGGAAACAAAAAGTAGCTGATTTTTATCGAGTTTTTTTTTCTACTTAAAACCCTGATTCTTACCTTTTACAAATGAAACTTTCTTGAATGTTAAATGTGGTGCATTAATTACAAGAGTACTTAGGCCTTCAAATCCTTTCAGAAAAGTATTTTTTTAAAGCACACCCAATAGCTCTAAGAAGCTTGATATAGATACTGAGTTGTATTTACATTTGATACGTAATTTACCTCTTTGTTTGTTGGTTTTCTTCGGCCATCTTTGTCCAATTTTATTTTCTTGTCGTTGATCTTTTATTTCGCAAAAGAGAAAAAAAAATTTCATATTTTGAACCGAAAATGAATAAAAATTAAATAGCATTTATCATATCAAAATCTTTTTTGGTGAAGTCCTTTTTAATACTTCTAACCAAATTATGCAATGTCTCGGCACCAAACCATGTGATTTGCACGAGGTAATCGCCAAAAGAGATCTGAATTACACTATTGTACATACTCTAAATTTTTTTAAGTTTCAGAAATGAAATTGGCCATTCCAGAATGAACTCATTTGCTGTAATTTTTATGCAAACAAAAATTTAAATGTTTCTAACAGTAGGCAATAAGTAAATAATTAGGAAACGTTAATGCATGAAATAATTTATAGTAAAAATATACAATATAACAATATATAATATATTGTATATGTTAGCGGCGCTTAGGAACATAAGACCTGGCAACACATCTTCACAAATATTTTTTGGATTATTATCAGAATTAGTTTTCTCATTTCAAAAATGTAAATGAATCACATATTTACTAGGGGACCTGGAGAGAAATCGCGTTTATATGGGGGGCGCACAAAAATATTGTTGTTCACCTTAGGTCTCAAAGAGGCATGGGACTTACTCAAATTTCTAGTTTATCGAAAATGATATCGAATGAAGATGACTTGTAAAAAGATATGGTTTTCGGGGCTAACCTAACCCCACCCCGATCCCTCATTACCATCTTCTTAGAACTACGTCTTCTAAAATCATATGCTTTTTTTTGTTCTATCATAAATTAAATTGAACTTCATGAAATGATCAAAGTTTTTAAGTTTTGAAAAACGCATTGTGAAGAAGTTCAGAGAAATATGTTTCCGCTGCCAAATGTGTCTTATTTACATGACGCATTTGTATCAAGACTACTTGTTTTCCTACATTTTATAGATCTTCTGTTTGTTTTTACAGTTATTGGTTTGTTTAATTTTATTATTGACTGTTTCTGTTGTAGCCTCTGTAAGCTTTGAGAAGTTGAGCTAATTACGTCACTATTTAACATCATGAATTGTTTTTTTTTACAGGTTTAATAGAGAAATGAACGTGCTGCTCAAAAAATGTAGCAGTTGACAAAGAAGGATGAGTTTAAGTTGGATATATTTGCGCTTTTTGTTAAAAACCTTTCATTTAGAGAGGCAGGGATAAAAAAAAAAAAAAAAAATCTACAGAATAATGATTATTAATTTTAAGTTTAACGTTAAAGGTAATAAAAATAAGAAATAAAGTAAAAAACAAGTTTAAAACAAAATATAGTTTTTTTATTTATCTTCCAATTTCGTTACATATTAATATATTATTATACATATTATTTACATCCGTTTTATTTTTATAATTACTGTTTTTGTATCGGTATACGGACTGTAGACCTGGCGCAAAACTTTTGCAGATATTTGAAGTAATTTCATGTACACATGCCAGGATTTCTACTTTCTGTCAATATTTGTATAGATTTTAAGGGTATCGTGCGTTTAGCAGCTGTACAATGGTGTGTACAGCTGCTCAACGCACGATAGCTGCTAGAAATGTTTTGAGAAGGGAATTGTATTGACGATAAAGCACACACTAGAGTAGTGCATACAAAATGGAGTTTCTTGATCTACAGATAAGGTGTTACCAAACGAGTCATTTTTCGTAGGGTGCATACTTTTTTAGTCCGCTACATTTATTGCTTTGTTACCAGATGTTTCATTTTCTTCTGGGTTTTTTATGAGATGTGCAATTAGCACCTAACAAAAATGTTGAAAACCATGGAATTTGTCAAACATAAAAAAAACAAAACAACATTTACTTGTTTGCGACCGCCATTTCGCAAACCGAAAGTGAAGGGATCACAGCGATTAGTTTTCTTTAAGAGGTAAAGTACTTAAAGCCGAGGTGAATGCAGCGTTTATCAATAAATGATGTTAAACTTAAATCGTTGTTACTGTTGTAATAGTGAAGTAGCTTTGTGATCAGTGAAATAACTTTTAAAGAAAACTGAAACATTAAAACTGTTGTTTTAAAAACCCATTGTTTTGAACTCTAGTTATATTTTCAGGGGTGGAAACTGCATGATAAATATAACCGAAAGTTTGAGTTCAGATTCGAAGCGTCGGTTTTTGAGGAAACAATAAAGTTCAACAAGTCGATAAAAATACAGAACTGTTAGAGTCGAAACATAAAATAAGCTGAAAAAAACAAAAAAAAAAAAAAAAAAATAAGAACTGAAAAATGATTAAATTATGTTAATTTGTTGATGGCTCTTAACCCGTTATAAAGTATATTATTAACATTACGTTAGTATCCCATGTTCAGTTTAGCGAATTCCAGATCTCTCTCTTTGTGCGTCGGAGTTAGTTTCATTAACTCTTTCTAATTGAATTATATTGAGACTTTCCACATAATGTTGAAAAATATGCATATGATACCGAGCCTTTATTTGAATGTTGAGGATGTTTTTGACCAAATTGACCACAAAAGTGAATTCGTTGGAAATTCATTTTGCACTTCAAGTTTTACATTAATAAACAAAATTAAAATGTTAAATTAACCTTGAAGTTTTTTAAAATTGTGTGTGTGTTTAAGTTTTGGCGAATACTCTCAATTTATTGGAATAATACACCTCAGAAGGAATAATCAAGATTGGCTATTTGGTCATACTGAGTCTGATAATGTAATATTGTTATAAGTTTGTTTTTAGCTGCGATTTGACTTGCACAATTTATTTTTTTATGATTTTATGAAGATAATGCCAGTAGGTGCTGTTGAGCTTAAGAATGGGTATGCTATGGAAACGCGTTACTTAGTTTTTCTATCCGCTGTTTACATCAGATAACCATCTTCTTAGAGCAACAGTTTATATTATTTAGTTTATTGACTTCAAGTTATTGATTAGTACGACGTAATGTTTTGATTAAATTTTGAATAAAAGCTACTTGCGTTAACAATTTAATTTTTTATTTTATCTATTGGTTAGTTTTCAAACTATTTTATTTTATTTTAGTTGAACGTGAGGTAAATGGCGACCTCTCTTTTCTAACCTTTTTCTTGGTGGGTTGGAAAATGCTGGCCGATAGCCTTTGATCTTTAATTATTTTTTACCACACGAGTAATACTTCATTTAATGTTTACAGTTTGAAGTTCACAAGGAAAATGAAAGTTTTTCAATTTAATTCTTTTTCAGTTGTTTGATAAATATTTCTAACCTATTGATAAAAATGTGCTTTTCAAGTCTGAACCCTGAGGCAGAATGTAGATCATTTTAAGTTAGAAATGCTCAATGGTATTTTACAAATGAGAGAAAAGTAATTCAGAAATTATTTTAAACTTGTGGCGAATGAACGAATCGAACACATTTTCTCGAAAATAAAGCCAAAAAATTTTTCATAAACAAATTGAAATAATAATTCTTACCACTCGAAGGATAATTTGGTAGCGAGGCTAAAAAAAACAAAAACACAAAATATGAAAATATATTTTAGAAAAAACTGCTTGTTTAATGAGGAATAAAAAAAAAAAATTCTTTATTGTCTTTACAAATGTTAATTTTATTACTTTTACTTTTGTTTTTGTTAATATTTATATTCGTATTTTCATTGTTATTGTTTAGAAGAAATTTCAATAAAAAACGTAAAATAATCATTAAAACACCAACATAACAAATTTTCTAAGGACTTTAGAGCAACAAACATTTAATTATAGCGTGCCCATCACCATAAATAATCATAATGAAGACTTAATATTTCATTTTTTCATGCAAATAGCTTACAAAATGTAAATTAAAAAGAACTTGGTCAATAATGTCATTATTTAAGAAAACTCATGTTGCATTATCGAACTTGAATTTGATTATTCAGTATTACTATTATTTATTCTTTTTATTTTGCTTTTTTCTGTTTAACGCTACAACTAATTTTCTAAATGTATACTATTAATCTTACTATTCTTATTTTTATTAGTAATATCATTATTTATTCTTATTATTACTAATATCATTAGTACTATTGCTATTATTATTATTATAATTATTATAATTATAACTATAATTATTATAATTATAATTATTATTATTATTACTATTACTATTATTATTATTATTATTATTATTATTATTATTATCATTATTATTATTATTATTATTATTATTATTAATTATATTATTATTATTAAAAACCATTTTAAAAGTATAAGTTTTTTGTTTTCATTTTTAACAATTCAATTTTTCATGAAAAAAACAAACAACAATTACATGGTGAGAAAGAATAAAAAATATTCTATAATCAAACAAAAGTTTTCAACTTTTAAAAATTTAAGCAACATCAAAACAAATCGAACTAAAAACTCAGAGCAAAAAGAAGATAAAAAACATAACAAACTTTCAATCAGTTAACTCTCTGTACTGGGACTAGACAGGAAAAATCTAGTAAATCTACAAAGAAAAATAATTGAAAACGATATAAATTAATATTTTAACTTACTAAAGACTTTTCTAACAACGAAGGCTCTTCTTCTTTTGACTTCTTCTTTTTGGCAATAAAATTTTTGAAGCAGCTGGAATCTCTATTAGTTAATCCACATATCATTGGCACTAAACTTTGAAATTTTCAGTCTCTCATAATCTAGGTACGTGTGTAAAAATTTCAAACCATTTATTTATTCAGGTTTTATATATGGCACGAAAGAGCTCTGAATTTGTAATAAAATGATGAAAACTTTATGAAAAAAGAATCATTACAAAAAAAGTTATGATCATTTAAATAACATTATTTTTATGAAGCATTGGTTAAGAAAAATGCAACTTTCGTATAAAACTCGCGTTCGGCTAACGGCAGCTTTGTAATAGAATCAACAATTACAATAAATTGTTAATTTGCGCATGATTTTGCGTAGTGAAATGTGCAAAACGATTAAAAAACGTACCTAAAAAAGTTTCGAATTAAAGAAACAAAGTATTTTTAATGATTAAAACGTGCTAGTAAAATTTATAATAAAATTTTATAAAACATGCATAATAAAATTATCGCGTTTTTTTGCAATATTTACAATAA
>QPEY01000170.1:358194-375519 GCA_014706445.1 Hydra viridissima
TACGGAAGTTTCCCTGAGAGAGTCAGTAGTCACTAATTCAGATTCATCAAATATTATTGTTATATTGAGTGTCTGTCAGTGTCTGATTACAAATGGCTGACAGCTGATGAAATGCATTCTGGATAATTTAACAATAAATAAGTAACATCGTATTGATAAATTATGCAGGCGGTATAGTGTGCAGTGAAAGAGTTCACCAGCATAACAGCTAGTGACATGCAGCCACGGAGCCCCACATGATACTTAACTATTATATATGTGGTAGGGACCTCTAAATGTTTCCAGATTTAGCTGATTTTTTTTGTGAATTTTTTATGCATGCATATAAACAAATTTCAAGGGTGCCCTGTACAAAAAATCAAACTTTGAAAATTAAGGACCACCCTACCTCTCATTTGACAATATTTTGAAAATCTTAACTCTAATGGATCAGTTAGCAAGCGTGATATTAAAAAATAATCATATCCTTCTTGAATTAAATCATCAATAAGTGAAGCTGTGAATCTTAAAGTGGTCGTTAGAGTTTCTGATGTTTGTTTACTTAATGTAAACTTTTGAGAGTTGGAAACTTGAGATAATTGCCATTCTTCAATCCATTCAGCTAAATTGCGCAAAAATAAAGGTTTCATGTCACCCAAAACAGCTGCATTTCCAATATAACAATTGTTGTTGTATTTTTGCTTACTGTTACTTATTGTCCACCATATATTTATCAACTTTAAAAAGCTTGAGGCATCAGTCCGATCTGGAAAATAACTTTCAATAGCTGCAGATGTTGTAGGATCAAATATTGCAAGAGCAAGTGGTACACTTTGTTTATTATCGCCTGGATGAAGTGATTTATAAGATAATTTGAAACCTTTTTTTAAATTCGACTGAAGTAATTGGTCTTTATCGTATACATTATGAAATAACTTCCATGATATTTCACCAGCATGTACATCAATAACATCATGAAACTGGTCAAAATAAAAAGCAGGGAATATAAAACGTTTGGAATTTAGTAAATTGTTTCGTATGTTTTTGAGAAGATGGAAAGCGTCAAAAAATAAATATATTACACTGTCTTTTTTTGTAGGATGAGTAATACTACTAACATGGTTGGTATTCTTATATTTATGCATCAAATGTGAAAAAGCAGAAACATTAGTGGAATGATTATCAGAAACTACACCACGTACGTGAAAACCATTTTCTTGTAGAAATATAATGCACTCATCAACATGGTCAGCTAGCCATTTACCCTCAATTTTTACTTCTGGCATAGCTCTTATAACAAAATTAAACTTTTTTTTTAAAGAAACAATCATGAAGGTCTTTACGCTTTTATATAAAATTCCTTCATTATCTACACCTATCATTCTACCACCTTGATATTGTGCTTCTTTCTGCAAATATATTTCATCCACCAACAGCATTATATCTTTGTCAATTTTATTTTGGTTTAGTAAACATTTTACAGATTTCAACGGTTCTACCCCACCTTTATTAATTTTTTTCAAAAGGCTAAATGATGGTAGAGGAAACTGTTCTAATAAGAGTTTATAGGCCTGCGCTGATGTATATTGAAGAACAAGGGAATATCGTAAAAGATTTGATGAAAACTTTTGCCGATCAACGGCTTTTTTGTATTTTATTTCATTGAGTTCAGTCATTAAATCATTTGATAAACTATTTTTTTCTAGATAATTTTTTATATATGCTGGAAAATTCTCCAGTACACTTTTTTTCTTTACACAGCCAATATTTCGAAATACACAGCCAATATTTCGAAACCATGGAGGCAATGGAAAATAAGATGATATATAGAACAAGGAAACATGTATAAATTCATCAACTACAATTGTTTCTGTAACTTCTAAAATACATAAGTGTTGATTAACTTCTAAATTAAAAAATATGTATTTTTCATTATATATTTTGAGCTGATACCCTTCTAGATTAACATTATTTAAATCATTTAAACAGTGAATTTTATCTTTCTCTATAAATAAATTGGATTCATCCTGATTATTTGACGGATGACGGACAGACGGTGGCTTTCTACCCTTCGATGTAGTTGGATATACTGATAATGGTATTTTATCAGGTAAGCAATAAATAGTTGGAACGGGATTTAAATCCCAAATTAATGTAACTCTTTTGCCAATTTTTAAATACTTTTCTTCAAAATGTTTAGCACAAATAGTCGAATTTTTACTAGGCTTCCGTAACTTTCAATTGATAAATACTACCCACTGATTTAATAAGTCAGAATTATTTCCTGGAAATCCAAAAAGTGGATGCTTTTCAGGAAAAAAATCAATTCTATTCTCTCTCTTTTTATATCCAGTTTTACAGTAAATTAAAGCACATGTGTAATAACCATATTAAGAATATTTGAATAAACTGTTTTAAAATACGTTTATGTAAGTCAAAAAGTTACCCTTCTGATTTTTCACTCCAAAAAGCAAGATATCCGGCCGTGTAATTATAGTAGACCATGTTTTGGTCTATTATTTGTTACAATCATTTGATATGGCAATTGAAGTGTTATGACATCATGCTATGTTGGATTAGCATAATTTGTCGAATGCACCTCATCATTGGTTTTTTTCAAAAAAAGAGAAATTATACAATCTTTTTCATGAACGAGTAATTTCACAATCTTTTTCATGAACGAGTTTCCCACACTTGATGTTTTGTCGTGAATAACGTCTTCAAAATGCAATTAGCGTGTGTGTATGTGTTAATGTATGTAGGTGCTAATGTGTATAGGTTTTAATGCATGTAGTTGTTAACGCATGTAAGGTCTTAATGTACTAAATATGTCAAAATGACGCGTTTGTAAAAGTGTATAAATGGGGAGTGTAGTTTGTAAAATGTATGATTCGCAGTCAGATGGAAATGAGAAACCATGGGAGTGGTATTTAATGCGAGTACAACTATTCACCCAATAGTGATTGCAAAAGTAAACGGCGAAAAAGCAAGGATAATGTTGGATACTGATGCTGGAAGTTCCTATATATGTACGAACTTGGTAACAAAACTAAAGCTGAAACCTACTCGAAAGGAATATAAAAGTACGCTAGAATCAATAACGATACCGGAATTTAGCATCTAAGTCGAATGCACCAACGCAGAAAAGGAAACACACATCTTTTTACCCAATTCGATGATCAAGGATGATAAGAAGCATTTTGTAAAACTGAGAAGACAGAAATTTAGAGATAAAGAAGGGAGTGACGAACTTCAACCTTTTCACATCATACTCGGTGCTGCTGATTATCAGCGAATAAAAACCATTGAACCGGTAGCTCTCGGAAAAAATCTGGATAATGATCCAGGAGCCGAATTAACTATTTCGGGGTGGACTCTTTCTGGGAGACGAACACAATTAAGTTCTGGTATTGAGAAAAGTTTCTTATTGAACATTAGTCGTGATGAGTTTGAGCAAATGTGTAGTTTAGAAGAACTTTGATTATAAGACACAACTTGCGAGTCAATGTTCCACCAAGACTTCAGCGAAAAACTGCATCAAACCGACGAAGGTTATAATAAAACCAAAATGATGTGGAAAAAGGGTGCTGTTAAACAGCCAAACAACAGAAATCTGGCCCTTAAAAGATTGGGAAGTATAATGACTCGATTGAAAAAACTTAAAAAAATAGAACTGTATAATGATGAAACAGATCAATGAGGGAATGTTGGAAATGGCACCAGAGAAACCTACGGGAGAAATTTTTCACTAGGTTCCTCATCAAGCGGTAATCAAGCAAAATGCTGAGTCAACGAAAATGAGAAATGTTTATGATTGTTCAGCTAGAAAAGACGCTCAATCACCTTTATTAAACGATTGTCTAGAATTGGGACCAGCGCTGCAGCCCTTAACATTTCACAGTACTGCAATACTTTATTGGTTAAAAGAAAGGAGCAGTTGGTCACAGTTTGTTAGGAACCAAGTTCAACAGATCTTATTGAATGGAAAAATAAAATGGTTTTATGTCCCAACAAAAGAAAACCCAACTGTTCTTGGAACAAGAGGATTGAGTCCTGAGAAGTTATCAAGCTTATAGTTCAATGGTTGAAAAAACCAATATGGTTGAAACACAAAGAATATTGGCCGACCCAACCAGAAATAATCGAAGCGTCGTACGCATCATGTGAAAATTTTAGTGTGAAAAAGAACGTCGGTATGGCAACAGAAGAAATAAAGGAACATCATATATTTAAAGAAATGTTAAGTAAACACAAGTATTGGAAGATTATACGAATATCATCCTTTATTAAAATTTTATTTACAATTGTCGGAATAATAAAAAAATAACAGGATCGCTAAAAGCTGGAGAGATGATAGAAACGGAGTTGATAAATCTTAAGTTACTACAAGAAGCTGTTGTAATAAAGTCCAATGTGGAACTTAAACAGGATGAAAAGCAGCTTTGGAGATGTCACGGGAATGTGTGTAGGTATAATCCGATATTTATACCAAAAGGATTCCAACTAACTCAAAGAACTAGCGAACATCATCACGCGAAAACGTTACCGTAAAAAAGGTCATTGGTGAATGCAATTTATGTAAGAGATATAGAGTGAAGCCGCTGTTATCACCAACAAGAGTAATGTTACCATGCTTTAGAACAGACGATATCGAACCGTTTATGGTGTTGATTTTGTCGGTACGCTAAAATATAATGCGCCAGAAAAGTTGATTGAAATATGATATGATGCACTGTTTACATGCTCATGTTTAAGTGCCGTCTACCTTAGAATTTGTCATGATCTGTCGGCAGGAGAATTTCTGAGAAATTTGAAGGAGTTTGTTGCAAGAAAGGGACCACCACAAATGATGATTATCCACAAATCTTGCTACTCAAACCACAAAATGGAGGTTTAATTTAGTAAGAGCGCCGTGTTTGAAAGATTAATTGGAATAATGAAGGAAAGTTTGTCAAAAACAATCTGTAAGGGTATGCTAAGTTTTTTTGAATTTGAGGAAGTATTGTTGGAATACACAATGTGGAATACACAATGAACAACAGAACACTTTGTTACCAAAGTGACCAATTCAAAAATCAAGTGTTAACGCCAAAAGTTTTAATTTGGGGAGACCTGCAATTTTGCTTGAAGAAGATATTGATTTAATAACAAGGGGCGATTGCGTACTACGGAGAGTCAAGTTTGTGAAAAATCGTAAGAACCATCTAAGAATGAACGAGTACGTACATGCAATTGAAGAACAATAACAAGCAAAGGCAAAGAGAGGCAACGTGAAACTCCCAAGTGTTGGAAGCATGGTGCTCATTAAAGACGATGTGAAGGACAAGGCACTTCTCAACATTAGACGAATTGATAACAGCATTAAAGGGAAAGATGAAGTTATTCGTGGCTTTAAAATACGACTGCGAAATGGTTATGTGATTGAACGACCAATTCAGTTGGTGTGTGACTTGGAAATGGATTGTGAAGCAGAAAGCGGAATCGAGTGGAACGAGAATTTAGAAACCAGAACAGAAGAGAATACTTTGAAAAGAGGAACAAGACTAGCAAAATTAGAGGCAAGACAAAAGATCATTTGCATCATGGAAGACGAGATGGATTAAAGCCGAAATCTTAGCTTTAATCGGGGGAGGATGAATAACGTCTTCAAGATGCAATTAGCGTGTATTTAGGTGTTAATGTATATAGGTGCTAATGTGCGTAGGTTTTAATGTATATAATTGTTAACGCATGTAAGGTCTTAATGTACTTAATGTGTCTAAATGAAGCGTTTGTAAAACTGTATAAAAGGGGAGTGTAGTTTGTAAAATATATGATTCGCAGTCAGATGGGAAAAACATCAAATTCATAAAGAAAACAGTGACTCTTTAGTGTCTCGGGGAAGGTTAAAATAATTCCCCACAGTTTTAGCATGTGTGTTAAACCTGGCTTTAGGAATTGATTTGATAAAAAAATATGATAAAAGGACAGGCGTGTATGACTTCACATGATTATCAATTGAAAGACTTTAAGCAATTATTTTGTTATATGTTTTAAACCTATTTTGTATGAGAGTGATCCTGTGGGATCACACTCATACAAAAATTGAAATTAAACTATTTTAAAGAAAAAATCAGGCCGATTAAAAATCGATTACGCATTATGAGAGGTAAAATCAGGCCGATCAAAAATCGATTAAGTCTTAAAATTGCTACTACAATTATCGAAATTAAAAAACAAAAATAGTGCGTTAAGACATTACAACAGGCAAAGATTTAAATTAAAAAATAGTATTAAAAAACTTTAAACAACACGAAAATGAAGAAAAAAATAAAAAAAAGATGAATATTTTTTATCAAGTTAATGAGAGAAATTACAGAAAGTAAATTGAGAAACAGAATAAAAAACATGGAAATGTTTCATACTAAAATAACGTTCGTATAAATTCGTTTTAAAAAAGTAAAAATGCTACAAAGAAATATAAAAAAAAACTTTTGTTGATGTTTAATTCGTTTAGTTTCCCTTTTTTTGTCTTAGGAGAAACCACTTACATCCCTTTTCAAATTCAATCACGTCATTAAATTGTTGCTTATCCAAGGGTTTATCTAATAAACAAAACAAAAAAAAAGTTATCACATTTTTAAAATATTGAATTATCATTGGAAAAACTTTTCTTATTCAATGGAAAAATATCTTAAAAACTGTTTTACTCTATGAAACAATCATGTTTATAAAAGCAAATGATGAAGATTACGTGATGATTAATGATGATGATGATGATCATGATGATCATGATGATGACCATGATGACAACAACAACAATGTTACTACTCTCTAAAGCGATAATAACAACAGTCACAACAATAAAAAACAAAATCTTATGTACCAAAAAGCTTCTTCGGTGACTGTGGTCGACCATGAAAACGATTCGTTAAATAATTTTTTAACATCCAGATATAGCACAAAAGAAACAGCGGTGTTCGATTAGCATATTCCATGATATATTTGTAGCGTTCGAATCTCCAGATTTGCTCAGAAGTAGATTGTACCTTTTGATAGGTATTGCTAAATGATGCAAAAAGTCTGCTAATTTAAAACTATAACATCATGTGATGCTAGAAAAGTAAAAACATGACATTATTGCATAAAATAAATGTGTTCAGATTTCATATGAACTATTGAATAATTCTTTTGAAATTAAATCTAATTTGTACAATCTCTGTAGAAACTATGTATGATTAGTTTAAAGTTAAACAACATTAAAAATATCCTTGAAAAGAGTTTTTTTGAAAAATTATTTTTTTACTTAAAGATAGCAATTAAAAGATTGAGCAGCAACACATTTGCCGTCAAAAGATAAAATCCCAGAAGTATCCAAGCAAGAGGTTCAGAATAACTGTTTTTTACTGGTGTTCCAAAGCGTGTAGTATTATCTAAAAAAAAAAATTAAAGAAATAAGTAAACATTTAAAAATGCAATAAACTACTTAAACTTTAAATCTAATCAAAATATTGCTTAGGCTTTAAGACTAACCGTTTGAAGGATCTCGATCAATAAATAGTTCACCATATATATTAAAATAAGGATGAAATATTGCATCTAATACAACTTTAAGCCCAACCTCTTGTGGCTTTAATATTGAAATAGCAGAAATACCATATGCCACAAGAAACACAAATAGTATCAGTAAGAAGCTTAATATATCTAAAAACTAAAGTGATTGCCATGACAAAAAAAATATATAATTCTGATAACTTTAAAACATTCATGAAACCAAGTTTCCTTTGATACAATAAAAAAATGTAAAAAATAGATACCATTTTGGATATCATAACCACATAAGGACCCAGTGTTTGATCCACATAAAAAACATTTAATAATCTTATCACCCACATCCCCAGATTTATGCCATGAAAAACATGTGCAAAATCTGAAGTTGTTTGATTGAATTGAAGAACTAGTCCAACATAAAAGAAAAATAGTGCTACCACATCTAATTTGTTCCAATTACTAGAAAACCAATTAGAAACTTTTTCATTGAATGTTAATGCTTCATCTCGTGTAACCTTTTATTATATAGAAAGAATTAGATTTAATTAGGAAAAAATGTGAGCATTTTACAAAAACTTGATGCGTCATAAACTTACTTGAAGGATTTCTTCAATAGTCAAGGTGACTATGAATGAAACCAAAAACCATTCTGCAATTGATTGTTTTGTGGTGTCTTTTTCAACCATCAAAAAACATGCAAAACACACCAAAAAAATGAAGTAACTGAGCTAAGATGCAGAAAAAAATTGACTAGCAAAAGTTTAAACAATTTACAAATAAAAAAAGTTTACACTTTTTTATATGTTAAAATAATTTAAAAGTCAAATTTACGAATAAAAATCTCAAAGATACTTTCTTTTACAAAATGAGAGAGAAAAGAAAAAGAAAGAAAAATTGAGCATAACAAAAAGAAAATATTAATGCAAAACAATATTTTTTTAAAAATCTTACTAAATAACTCATGAAGTTTACAACTGGAGTTTGAAGATAGAAATTCCCCATTCTAAAATTAAAAAAACATGTGCAAAATATGTAACTCCAATCTACATATTCAACAATAAGCAACATCAACAACAAATAAAAGTGTATTTCTTAAAAAACTTTCATGTGAATAAAAACATATAGATACTTTTTTTTAAGAAAGAAGTGTTTGTGTGTTTTTATTTTGTGCAAAGTGTTTTTATTCTTAAAAAAAGTTTGATTATTAAATTAAAAAATGTTTATCAATAAGAGTTACATATAAAATTTAATGCTTTCATTTTTTAGTAATAACATGTTCTGGAATGTATCTAGATTCCATATTTGATGGCGTAAAAACTAAATCTTTAATCTCTTGAAACAAAGACATGAAATTACATTAGAATAATTTAAAGTTGTGATAACAAATGGCAGAAATATTTCTGATAGGTGTTGCTTCTGGATTCTGAAGTGATATCTGTGTTACATTCGATCTTTCCCAGTTTTGTTTTTTATTCTAACATTTGGGTCAGGAAAACTTTTTCTAAAATTTAGCAAACAATTCTAGCTGCATAGCAAATTCAAATGCTAAATAATTTTATTTGAATTTAATTTTTAACCCACTATCTAAGCTGTAATATAATCTTGTTTTAATAACTGTTGTAAATTACCTTTTGGTTGAAAATCATCAATGAGTTTATAGAACTTTGAATTAGCTTTTGAAAATAGTTCCTTACCTTTTAGGCTTGACATATATATACTATTTATTTAATGATCAGATTTTTAAAAAATTCAAAACTAAAAAAATAAAAAATCTCATGAATATTTATTGTATTATAATAATTTTGCAACGTTCAACATTCCCTTCAACCCAGGAACTATGTTAAGTTTTTCATTTTGTTAGTTACATTAAATTTCTCAGCTTCTTTAGCTACACTAAATCTTTCAAGTTGTTAACTATGTTAAATCTTTCATCTTGTTATTCTGATCCTCATTTCAATGTGATAAGTTAAATTTTTAAAATGTTCTTTATGTTTTAGATTGCATGCATTTTGGTATTAAAAATAATGCACGCCATTTTTGAATGGTATTTCTGTTCAGTTTATATGGTAATGAATAGTTTTTTATGATAAGATTTTTTTCTGACTTTCTTAAGTAAGCAGAGATTGTATTTGATGCTGTTTTGTTGTTGCTTGTTGCAATTTTCTTGGGAATTTCTGATATCATTCTTTTAATACCCACCTTTTATAACTAGATAACTTTTACAAAAATTCATTTATGTAAAATCAATAACATTTATTTTTATTATCATGATTGTTGCTTCCACAATTTAAAATGTTTTTTATCTTGAAAGAACTTAGGTAAACTTGTTTAAAAAAAAAAAAGTTTGAGAAATTTTAATGAGATATAACTATAATATAATTGTAACATCAATTTTAACATCAAACTTTTGTAGAATTCAAAGTTTCATAAGAGTTTTCAAAAAAACATTTTAATAGCTTACTTCTCATAGAACTTGGTTTTCGCTCCTGCTTGCTCATGAACAGTGTCCTTGAGAAAATCATAAATGCAAATAAAAGGATGAAAAGAGTAAGCTTTTGCCAATTGCATACGAGATATATTAGAATCTTTTATAAATCCATTCCAAGCATCATTCATGATAGTCTGGACAGCAATGTTGGAAATAAAATGTTTATGATCTGTTAACACAGCTAAATGCAAACAATTATGATAATTGTGCTCTAAACAGCTGCTGGTAATAAGTTGCTCAGTTTTATTTCTATCTTTTTTAAAGCATTGATCAAGCAAGTCTGTACAATGCGTATAAAAAGCTCTAAAAACATACATTTTTTAAAATGTAACTTGAGATATAACACATTTTTCACAAGACTTAAAATAGGTTGTATTTAAATTATTTGAAGCTTAAACTACACTTTTAAGACAAGTTAAGTATTAGTAAAAAAGAATTACATTGCCAGAAATTATTATATAAAACTTAAAGAAAATTTTGATTTTTTTTTTTAGATTTAGATTACCTTTATCATACATGACATAACTTAAAATCTTACAACTTATTATCTTCAACTTGACATGTAATATCACCAGGAAGGTAAGATTTTCTTGCCGTCTCTGCTAAATATTTATTGATTACAATGGCAAAAAACGCTTTATTTAAACTTCTCTCTTGTAAACTCCACATGTAAAGAGCCATTTTAGGCATACTGCACAGCAATGCAAAGAAAAATAGCTCATTATATGGATCTTCAAACTTTTGTCGGTTTGTGTTTACCTAAAAAAATGATTGATAAATTTTTCATAATAAAACTTACTCCTTGCATATTTATTAACAGAAAACAAATAAATACATTTAATAAATAAATATAAAGGTCTGTACTGAAAGAACTGTGAAATGAAATAAACAGAGTTTTAAGAAACACAAATTATGTGCTGCAAAAGCCTGGATCATACTTTACTAGTTATTTTTGCAATATCTTTGTATCATGAGAAAGATTTTTAAGTACCAAAAGCAACAAGTTTTTGATATTGAAAGTAACTTTTTAGGTAACAAATCTTTTTAATCTTATGGTAAATAGCATTTTAAATAGGGTCATGTAAATATTGTGTAAAATGAAGTTGCCATTTAAAAATTATTCTGAATCAAAAACTAAAAAAAAAAGAAATGACAGACAGTTACCTTATTATTAATCTATAACCAGAGTGGTTCATATTGTACTGTGATAACTACAAAAGTTCATACTGAATGACCAAATTTTTACGTACAATTTATTTTAGAAAGAAAAAAGTCAACGAAAAATAAGTTTTTTAAAAGCATTTGAAAGAATTTATTTTGTAAATTGTTTATTCATTTTAATGCTTTTATAATGATCATCTTTCTGATCGTCAACAAACCAATCACCTTATGCATAAGGAAAAATTAAGGAACAGTAAGATATGTAACATTTAACAAGACGAGAGATTTAGCACAGTTAACAGGACAAAAGTTGAAAGATTTAATGCATTTAACAAAATAAGAGATTTACCATTAAAAGATGAAAAATTGACATAGTTAACAATTTAAAAGATTTAGTGTAGTTAAAATTTAACATTAAATTTAAGCTGATAAAAGCTTTGAACAAAGTTGATTATACCCCCTCACACAAACTACTACCTCTACCTTGAGTTAGATAATCTACGCCTGCAAGCGTTTTAAGTGGATTTTTTAAGGTAGGTATATATCCGTTTAATCCTAATAAGTGACAAGATAAAAATTTTTACTTGAGTCAGGTTGGTTAAATAATATCATTTTACTTTTAACATGTTTAACAACAAACTTTATGTGATAAAAGCTTGTTCCTCTTATATGAGTTGTAATTCTGTTTCTAGCATAGCACTACAGCCATCACAACAATCAGCATGCTCTATTATCTCTGAACTCCCAACTAGGCTGGTTATTTCAGCACAGAAACAAATACTGAATAAGCCATAATCATATTTAATGAAGTATTAAACTTTCCTAAAGTATTTGTCTCACTTTGATAAGTTAAATCTGTGAGCATGATGCGATCACAAAATTTAGGATATAACACTAAACTATCTTCTAGTATTTCTTTCATTTCAAAGAAAAACAGAGCAGAAACAAATTGGTTATTTCTGAAAAGATCTCTTCATTTTTTTAAGTATAATAGTTAAAAACATACTTACAGAATAGATTTACATACTACATACTAGTAGAATATATTTATAAGAAGAGCTGCTGTTCAAGAGTTTACAATTATAACTTTTATTAATACTCTTATAATAAAAAAAAAATTGCAATTAATTACCTCTAGGAACTTATCACTTTTACTCCTCATGATACCAGAAAAAGCATTATTTACCACCCTTTTAATTGTCTTTAATGGTATTGAAATAATCTCAGGTTCATACTTCTCAAAACTATATAGGAATTTAAAAAGTTTAACACATTTTTCGTTCTCAGAATCTACTTGTGTTTCATTTCTTGATGAATAAAATAGTAAAATATCCTGATCTTCTATTAAGTGCTTAAGTATCGAGTGAGCACCTTTAGAGCAATAACCATAGAGAAGCTCAAGTACTTGTGGTGTCAGAAGAGTTTGTATACTGATTCCGTAATTCTGAAACAATTCCACAAAATCAACTCGATTCATTGCAAAAGCCATGATCATAGCAGAATTAAGGTCTTCGTTCTAAAATTCAGTTTTTAAGTCAGACTCTTCTTTTGCAACATTCAAGTGAGAACATAAAGATAAATATAAGAAATACTTTGAAGCGTACATGGGAGCATTTAAGTGACATTTTTAAAGCTTCAGATGAATTCTTTAAATTATTTGGAATTGAATAAAAAAACCTTTAGCTTTGTTTGACAACACTGTGAAATACAATCATTTGCTAAATCAGCACGATCCCATAACAAAGTCAATTCTAGCTGTTTAAATAATTCTAATTTTGCACCTCCTAAAATTAGATTTGAAAATTAATAATTTTTCCTAAAACATTATTTTGTAAAGAACAATTTTTCAACAATTTTTTAGAACAGTTTTTGTAAATATCCAATATAATTTAAGTTTTGTGATTCAAACAAAAAAAAAAACACCAGGTTATTCACATCACAAATTCTTTTATAAGTAGATTACAAAAAAATATTTATGATTTGGTGATTGAGGTAGTCAGAAAAAGTCTAGCAAAAAATCAAACTATCTGATCCAATCCACCGAAAAATCCACTATTTGATATGAATTAATAGATAAAAAGTAAGCGCTTTCTAAATTTTAAATTGCTACACATGGATAACATTTTGCTTTTTAAACTGTTTTAATGATGATGAAGAAAGTAGAAAAATTTAAAGTTTTAAAGTTTCACATAATCACTTTTAATCCTGGTTTACAAGCAGAATGGTTACTGTTGTTTGTACAAATGATGTAAAGTTAATTTAAAGATTAAGAGACTATGATGATCAAACATTGAACATCATTGTCCTGTGGCACCATTAAAACCTGATAATTGACTGATGCAAGTTTGCAAGTATCTGGCCAATTATCTGATAATTGAGCTTCACAGAGATGAATAGAAGTATGGTTGAGCAAATTTTTCAAAATGGTAATTTCAGCTTTATACTGTAAATGTTTTGATGTAAAATGCAATGAGCAAACATGATTCTTTGTTAGTATAAAATATTTTCTTTTAATTCTTTCTATTGAAGGAAAGAATTAAAAGAAAATTTTTTATACAATCAAATGCAGTCCATTTTTTTGATTGAATATCTAAGGACTAATAGTATTGTCCAACGTCTGAAAACAAAAATATTATTGTTAAACAGAAGAGAAAATAAAAATATGTAATGAAAAAAAAAAAGATAAAGTTTCACTCACAATATTCCATTTTTTAAATTCCTAACAATAACCCACAAACTTAATTGCATGCTTACGTTAAAGTTTTACTTTTAAGCCAATTAACTACATTAAAGGTAAATGGTGATTGAGTGAGACTCTCATGGGTATTAAACACTGAATGTAACTAAGACAATTAAGCCACAAGCAACTAAACTTATAATGAATGGGTGTCAAAAAATCCCCAAGAATAGCTGCCCAATGAGTCCAAGTTGAGCATAAATGGTTGTTTACCATCATTAAATCAACAGGATCTTTTGATCTACTGTCTGGATAAAAGAGAAACCACTCAGAAACTACTAAAAACTACCCCAGACATACATCAAAGATTGCCTCAAGCCTGTTTGGCTATTATTAGTCACTAAAAGTATGAAACTTTTACACGATAAGCAAAATCTCACAACTCAAAATTCATCAGAGAATACCTGAACAACAAAGGGATTGCAATATTTTACTGTACTCACTGGATTCTTCTGTGAAGAGTAGCTATAGAGATTTGAGAGGTATCTTGAGAGAATGCAATTATGCATAGAGAATGCATTGAATATCTAATTTAATAAAAGTTAATAACATCTTACTCTTTTATTAATTTAATTTGTTAAAACATTACTTCTGAACACCCCTAAGTTTATGGAAGACAAAACATCCCAAAGAAAATTTTCAAAAATTTTTATGCTTTAGAGCAATGATTTTAGGGATTTTCTTGTGGAAAATTGAGATGGACAAATTCCTACCAGACTCCAGTCAACTTTGCCAAGAATATAGCCTGCATTAATAATGTTTCTAAAAAAGCTTTGGTTTTATAGAATTTAATGATTTGATAACCAAACACATGGAACAATAACAGTTCCTAGTTGTAGAAAGCAACATAAAACATTTGCATGGAGATAATCTTATTAGCTTAGATTTTAAATAGCTTCAATTTTTGGTTTAACTACTTACAGTACTTTTATCATTATTTGTATGTAGTTTAAGATCTAAATTTACCCAATTTTATGTAACCTTTGTTGCAATTTAACATCTAATAATTGTGCATTCATTTAAAGTGAAAAAGAGTATTGCTGATATTCAGTTTTTTTAATTGGCTTTTAAACTATATTAAATTTTTAAAATTTTGCCTCAAACTTGACCAATATATAAAAATATTCTTAGAATTTAATCATTAAGTGTTTTAAAACAACATCAAAACATTATGAGATCATAGATTAAAAATTAGTTAACCTGAAAGTGACTTGCAAATTAACTCTGATTTAATTTAATTGAAATATGATCCATTTTCTATACACATATTTCACATTACAGAACTGTATTTGCTGTTATTTAGAAACCAGTTTGGGACTGGAATAGCCTATAATTAGATAAAAAATAGGGTAAGGTGATTATTAATATAATCATTGTAATATTTTTAAATTGCCTAAATTTTTGATCTTATAGCAGGGCAAAATAATAATAATGATAATAATAATAATTCAAAACCTAAATTCGTGTTGAAATGAAAACCTGGAATTAAGTTTAATATAAAAAAGAAGTGTACTGTTTGCATGATAAAATTATTTCTATCATTATAAATTAAAACAAACAGCCATACTTAAGCAAAGCAAAAAAGACTTTTTAAACACCTCTCAAAATTGAATTTAGAATAGCATCATCTAAACCACTTCTTTTTGACTTGATTCCTTCTTCTGACATATCAAACAATTTAATCTAATTTAAAAAAAAACAATGTACAAATAAATTTTTAAATAACAAGTAAAGATAACAGTGACAGTTGTTACATAGAGAAAAGTAAAATTAGAAAACGTTAAGAACTGCATATGTTAAAAATGCGAGGAAAACATGTAAAATGTAAAGCAAAAAAATATTACAATATTTAAAACATTTTCAAAAGTATCAAATACATAACAAATTATTTAAATATTTTAAAACATTTTGTTAAAAATATGTAAAGTTTATTTACTAACATAATCTTTTTTTCTCATGCAATCTAAAACATCATAGTAACAATCCATTTGGTTTTCTTTTTCTAAATCAGGAAGAAGTTTTACTACCTCCTTAAACAAAGATTCATCAAGCTTAACATCTTTACAATAAGCATCAATATCTTCCACATTCTTATAAGCATAAGCAAGTAGATCTGCAACACCACCACTACCAACAATAACCAAAACAGATAAAGGATTTTCTTTCTTAAGAGCTTCATGCACAGTATCAAGTGTTCCTGGTCCACCCCCTACAACCATTAGAATAGCTGCTCCAAGAGCTGTAAACAAATTAAAAAAAAAACATACAACCTTTTTAATGATATTCTGTACGCTAAAAATCAAAAAGCAAAAACAAAGTTAACTTTGGCTTTCAGACCTGTGTTTCATACTTTATTTAACTCCAGACTGGATAATACTTACAGGTTGTTAGCTACAATACATATTTCCTGGCAGGTTATCTTAAAAAATTTAATTAACTAAAATAGTAGGGGATATACCTTTTTCCATAATATGCTTTTCAATTCTTGATCTTAGAGGAATTTCTTTACCATAAAAACCAACAGAACCATCGTCAACCAATAGGTGATGAGAGTGATTGTGATCTAAATATGCACCTGTCTCTGTCAAACAACATGCAACCTGGTAGTCAAATTTCCCACCAAACGTATCATCTTCAGGAATCAATCCATTTGCTTTTGTAACTATTCCCCATGTTGAAATACCAATGCATGCTTTTGTTGCCCCTAGTATCGCTTTACCAACATGCATCATGACACCAGTATTTGTTCCACCTGTTATGAACCATGCTCCAGGTGTCTTTGCAACCTATGAATAATAGAAGTGGTGTATATATAAAAATATAGCTTTTATTTATCAGAATAAATAATTTTAAAATGAATTTTTTTTTATATCTCACTTTTATTAAACAATACTTAAATAAAACTAAAAAGATAGAAATATTTAAGATTCATTAATAAACAATCATAAAACATAATTTCTCAAATTGATAAACTTAATAAATTATGTTTTATGATTGTCATATATTTACGGGCTTTTAAATTTCTTTACCACTGAAATTTATCACAATGCAAACCTTTTCTTCTGAAATGCTTTTGTTTATTATTATGGAAAATTGATTGTTTGACTCAGATAATTTATGTCAAAATACAAAATATTTTTTAAAGAAACATGTATGTATGTATGTACGTATGTACGTATGTACGTACGTACGTATGTACGTATGTAAGTAGGTAAGTATGTACGTATGTACGTATGTACGTATGTACGTATGTAAGTAGGTACGTATGTATGTATGTAAGTAGGTACGTATGTATGTATGTATGTATGTATGTATGTATGTATGTATGTATGTATGTATGTATGTATGTATGTATGTATGTATGTATGTATGTATGTATGTATGTATGTATGTATGTATGTATGTATGTATGTATGTATGTATGTATGTA
>QPEY01000171.1:56193-85034 GCA_014706445.1 Hydra viridissima
TAATAAATCCATTTCTCATCACCAGTAACGATTCGATGCAAAAATCCCTTTCTTTTCTGTCTTTCAAGCAGCAATTCACAAATGGTCTTTCTTCTTTCCACGTCTATGTCTTTCAATTCATGTGGAACCCAATGAGACATTTTTTGAATCATACCCATGGCTTTGAGGCGTCAGGAAACTGTTGATTGTTCAACTCCTAACGATTTTGCAAGGTCCTCTTGCGTTTGACAAGAATCCTGATCGAGCAATGCTGCCAATTCTGCATCTTCAAATTTTTTCGGCTGTCCTGGTCGCTCTTGGTCTTCCAAACAAAAATCACCACTTTTAAACCGTGCAAACCACTTCTGACACGTTCGCTCAGCTAGAGCATGGTCACCATAAACTTCAACCAAAATACGATGACTTTCGGTAGCACTTTTCTTCATGTTAAAGTAATGAAGAAGAATCCCCCGCAAAAACACTTTATCAGGAACAAAAATCGACATCAGTTAAATTAAAAATAGTGTTGTTTACGCTTAAATCAAATGATTTATAATGGAAATGATGCGCAATAACAGTGATCTTCGCACGCATGCGTGGCTAAACGAAACGCTGAGACAATAAGCTAGTTTCGTAATCCCTTGTCAAACCGCACGAATTAATTCCTAGACCATATATATATATATGTATATGTATATATAGTATACACACGCACACACATGTACATATATAACTTTGGCTTTTAAAATTCAAAATTAAGAGTGAAAAGTTATTCGGACACATGCTTAGATACTTTGCGTACTTTGCATATTCAATGTATATAAAGATTCGTTTGGTTATGTTTCATTGATATAGCCGACAATCTTCCGCCAAAATAAATATATGTTATACTATGAGCGATTTACGTTTGTAATAACAATTTTATTCAGGAGTAAATATCCTTTAAATGGGAAGAAATATTTGTTTTGGCTGAATTAATGACCTTCTGTGAGTCATCAAGTCACAAAAATACGTCATTTTTTGATCAAGTAATCTCTTAAAGTTTAACCGTTGGTTTTAAAAACCCTTTCTGTAAGATATCCATGCAATTATCAATCAATAGTAGCGCTCTTTTTATAAAATTTAAATAAAAAATGATGAGTTTCACATAAAAAGGTTGAAAAAACTTAAAATGAAACTAAGTAATGATAAAATTACACCTTTAAGTAATAGATGTAAATAATAAAAATGAATTTCTAAATAGAGTATTCTCTTAGATCAATCTGATAACAAATTTTTTTTACATGAATTCAGAACTCTGAGCGTAGCCAGTTGACATTTTTAGCAAAGATTTACAAATACTATGGCAGAAGATTACATCACATACTAATTTGAGATTTTAGCTAAATTTTAATACTCGCAACGTGAATGTCTTTTATACTTCTAATGTTTAAGGATTGGATTTTAGCTGTTTGATCTCCTCTCAGTAATTTTCTCAATACAATCGAGTGTTTATTAGAATATGATTTTCTCCCTTTTTTATTTTTTTACTTTAAGATGTTCTTATGTCAATAAATTACCGACAAGTACGTGGGAACAACGACAGATTACGTCATCAAAAAGAGAAATCGTAAGAACGAGCAAAAAGAGTTCATTATGATGATAATTTATTATGAATTAATCAAAAGTACTCAAGCGGAAAAGTTCTTCTTAAAAAGTGAAGTTCAGCGATTGTGCTTTATTTAACAAAAACGTTGTTTAAAGAAAAATTCTCGAATTTGAAGGAAAGCAGTTTCATAAAGTTTAATCAGTTTTTGTTATCATTCTTACTAAAAATTTAGTTTCAGTTTTTAAAAACCTTCAACCTTCGTTGTCTGCAGGTCTTCAATCATTTTGAAAGTTTAAATTTCCACAAAAAAAGTTTGTTTTTTTAGTGACGTAATTAAGTAATAAATCAATCAAACACTTATCTAGGTCATCATCCACAACGCTTATCCTCTTAATAAAAAATGATCTCTTTCCAAACATTGAAATATAAAATATCTTTTACATTTTTTAAAATGGATAAATAAAGCGTATCGTTCGCAAGATGTTATGTGTTGATGGTCAGAGTTAAATCACAATATTATAATTATTGTAAAGTTCGAGAATATACTATGTGTTATACTTCTTTAAAAAAAATCCAAAATATTTCCGTACAAGTCCTACTTTTGGTAATTCTTAACATGGTTGTAGTTTTCTTTTAACTGTGCCTTACTTGTATAAAAGGATATTGTATTCAGTTGTGAGGTAGTCTTTAAATTTCTAGCTATTAAATAGTCGCCTTCGGTAAACTGCTATTAAATTAAACTGCTATTAAATAGTCGCCTTCGGTAAGATTGATGTGTACTACCAATCGTTTGAAACAGTTCATTCGCATTAGTGAATTCACGTCAAAAGTCATGTTCAACAGATTGCAAAGTTTAAACATTTTCATAATCGTAATCCTCATCCGATATTCCACATTGATCGGACTGTTGTGGACTGTTGTGTTCAAATCACGTGTATGAAGTTTTCAACTTTCTAATTTACAACTAAGTTTCGAACTAACAGAAATCACTAATTAATTATATAATGAATGTGCAACAGTTTTCAAGAATCTAATCAGCAATACTAAAACCCTTTTTCGCTGGCAGCAGATGATCATGCAATCCAAGAAATTCTACAGACAAATTTGAAAAGATTAAATGAGCGAATCTGTAATAAAAATCCGAAATTGCAACAAATCTATATTATCTTCGCTTATCAGCATATTGTCGTAGACATTTCAGTGCATCACCATCATCAGTGCATCTGTTTAATCAATAATATCCGGAAAAATCCTAAAAATATTTTCATCTTTGCGCAAAGTTTAAGATTTTTATAAATTTTTTGAATAAAGAAAATCGATTAACAGTACCATGCTTAAGTATTAATGCTTAATACTTAAGTATTTAACTAAACGCTACTAAAAATAATTACTACAAAAAATAGTCATGTGAACCTATTTGAAAGATAAAGATTCATTTTGGTAAATGACGAAGATCCGTCGATTTCATTTCCTCCTCTTGAGTTAAGGGGCTGTTTTATCTCATTTAAAACTCGCATAAAATCAACATCATTAACTTTTAGAGATTATTACGTCACAAGTCTTTTATTTTTAACTGCTACTGCTGCTGCTAAAATTCAACCAGTAGTTTACCTCTTGGAACAAAATTTGTTCAAGAGCAACGAAGTATGTTGTTATGGCAAATACTATTCAAGTTTTTTCTTAAAAAAATGCTTGAGGTATGTTGATAAAAAATTTTTTGAGGTTGATTAAAAAGGAGTACCATGTGGGCAGATAAAACTGAAATCGCTGAAAATATTTACAGGGTAAGTTTTTACGGTATGAAACAGAATGTAGCCAGAATTAAAGGTTTTTTTATTTTCATTCATGCATGAAACTTCTTTGCTAAACTATTTAAACTTGCTGAAAAAAAACCAGATATATATTTCAAATGTTTAAAAAACTCAACCTTTTATTAAATTCTTTATAGGTCTATAATAAATATTAAATTTCTACACTATTTTATGCGTAATCAAAATAATTATACATTTATATATTAAATGAAAAATAAGAAAAAAATAATAATAAAATAAGCGAAAAATAAGTTTTTCATTTTTGTTTTGATTTCTTGTTTCCTTAAATATTGATTGATTTGACCACGTGATCACAGAGGCCACTCTTCTTTTTAATTGAAATATTACAAATTGACCATGTGATCACAGAGGTCGACTCTTCTTTTTAATTGAAATATTACGAATTGGCTTTATTGCTGTGCAAAAATTTTCGGGTGAACTTTGTAAACATCTGCTCTAAAATTATTTTTATTGCTGTGAGCTTTATTCCAAAACCAGTTAAGCTTTGTGTAGTAAAACTTGCTTAATTTGGACGTGCGTTTTTTGATGATTTCCCAAAATAATAAATGACACAAGAAAGACACAAAATGTGTGTTTTCTTGCAACATGCTCTGTTTTTGATTTTCTTTAAAATGTATAAACCAATTAAGACACAAACAAGGAACTGTCAAAACCTCATCAATTTAGCTTTACTTGTCAGTAAATATTTATCTTCAGTATAAATTCTCCCTCAGTTCTGTCACTTTGACGCTCATAAAACAAAACATAATCAACGCTAACAGAAAATTCTTATAGACAGCTATCATCTTTTCTGTGCATTGCACAACGGCCTTTTGGTATCATAGTTTACGCACTGAATTCTTTTGGGTGCATGTCCTGATTTTGTTCCAACAATAATTTGGGATTATTTGATTTTTTTCATCTTGCATCGGAGTCTAAATGATTATTTGGCATTCTATTTAAAACTCCACCAGAATGACATGTTAAAATGTCTATGCAGTTCCATTGTTTGTTAATCATCAATTGAAGAACCTCGTGATGATATTGTGTTGATGTAAGATGATTGTTAACCCAACAAAGTATAAGTAAGTTTTAAAACAGAATACAAGGGGAAGATGGGGAGTATTTAACCCTGAGTTGTTTTCAACCACTTGATTTTATTAAATTTATTTTTGTGATAAAGCCTTATTAAAGTTTTGTACAGAAAAAACTACTTAAAAAGACACAAATAAAATACCGCCCTTTTGTATAGAACAGGATCGAAGTTATTTTTTCTTAATAAATCATATATTTTTTTGAAACTCCTTTCGCTATTAGAAGTTTATGGAAATTTTGCAGATATTTCAAACTTATGGAATTGTTTTTAAACGAGGTTAAAAACCTTTAAGTCGGCAAATTTTATATCCGAATGATAATTACTGGCATTGCTCCTTAATGACACCAATTATAGTGATTACGCTAAAATATACTCAACGAAAATTAACTTCAGCAAACATAGTGTCCTGTCGTTGCTGTCATAGTGAGTCAGTTGATAGAGGAAGATTAGTACGCTTGATAAAAGCTTTCTAAAATAAATAGCAGCAGCAGCAGTTGGAAGTCTGGGTATAAACTCATTCTACCTTAAAATAGGCCTATAGAGGTTAACACTTTTTAACTTTCTTAATTTGTAAATTCTGTTTTACTCTAGTTCAGATGTCGCATATTATTTTTCTTACAACAAACACATACCAAGAACATTTAAGAGATCATTCTATGAGCGACTTATCAACCCCCAAAGTATTTCAGTCAAAAACTGTTATATGTTTAAGTTAGCTTTAAATATGGCGTTTCTAGAAAGTTGAGGCTTTTTTATTACAAAACGTTTAATTTTTGCTCTGCTTTCCGATTGAAAACATTTTTCTATTAAAAATGTTTTTCTGCTGTAAACTTTTAAACTATTTTTAAAGACTAAAACGACAATTTCTAAGAAATTTTCAACATTATTGAATTCTAGTTTTGAATTTGAAATCAAAAGAGTTTGTACAATAAAAGTAGGTCAATCATGTTTTTTTTTGTAATTTTCCTAATAACTTGAAATGAGATTGTATTTTCCTGATAACTTGAAATGAGATGTATTTTCCTGATAACTTGAAATGAGATTGTATTGGAATGAATCAAAAGACTGTTAAAAGTTTTCATGAAAGATTTTTCAAGCCACTTCTTTACACTTCCTTACACTTGATTTCCTTATAAAAAGAGTGAGACGTAAAACTGTAATAGACTAAGAACATTTCTCAGTCTCTCTCTCTGAGTCTAACACAGAGTCTGTGTCAGATAAAGATCTCTTTCATACATATAGATTTCTTTTCACACACACACAAACACACGCACGCACGCATGCACACACACACACACACATACACACACACATACACACACACACACACACGCACACACACAATTATATATATACATACCTATCATTACAAGAACAGCAGTCTTTATAAAAATGACGTTTTTGATGAAAAAGAAATAAGCATTTTTACAAAAGAATCTAAAAAATCTAATTACAAAATGAAGTTATATTACATCATCCTTTCTGATGTCAGCAAAGGATGTTCTTTAGAATCAGTGGATTTTTCTTCTAAATCTATATCTTTATTAATGTTCTCAATGTCTCCTACTTGCGTCTTTTTTTCCTCTTTTAATTTGAAACTATTGGAAGAAACATCTGAAAGTTTTTCATAATTTTTGGGAATTGAATTAGAATCATTTTCCATATTTCCGTCAGTTTTTGTGCGTTCATCAGTGTTTTTAGAAATTTTTAATATTGGACCGTTGCTTTTTTTATGATGAACAACTTCAACTATAACGAAGAGAAGAAAAATTGGAAGTGAACAAATACCATAAACTCTGAACACAATATTTGTACCAAAGTAATGCGTTAAGACACCACCGCCAATAGCTCCCACTGCCCTTCCAAGCCCATAGTAAAAACCTTGCAAGATACCTTGGACAGCAGCTCTGTACCCTTTGGGAGCTGCTCTACTTAAGTAACTAGTCAGCGCCGCCCAAACACCTGCGTGTGAAAAACCTTGTAGTACGTCTAAAGGTAGAATTAACCAAGGATTTACCATATATGATATACAGAAAAATCGTATAAAGTTTACTAATAGTCCAATACCAAGTATTTGTACGTGGCCTACTTTCTGCAACAGAAATTCTATAAAAAAGTAAGTTGTTGTTTCTGAGAGATGATCCATAGCGGATGAAATACCAAATAATGTGGGAGGAGCACCTAAGTCCTCTAAATGCCAGAATAAAAATACACGAGATAAACCCATTCCTAAACCACAATAGAAGGCTGAAAATACTGACATGAAATAGTTTGGTTTCATAAAGATTTTTAGCACGTCATGAGGTGTTCCATGCAAAGTTTCATCGGCGTCATCCGCATTGCTAAAGTTAAATCTTGTAGCGATTATTAATGAGATGCTCATTAACACGATAAAAAAATAAAAAGCATACGTGTAGTCTTTACTTATAGGCTCATCACAAACTTTATACATAGGTAAAGCATCTATAACAAATCCTACGGTAAACATTGCAGATCCCCAGCCTAAACTACCGAACATCCTTTGACGTCCGTATCGTTCTTTATTATCACCAAGTGCATTTAAGGTTGCTGTGTCTGCTAAAGTAGGAGCTGATGATGCAAAAAACTCACCAACTATAGTTAAAAACAGCAACACCCAGAAGATTTGATGTATACTCTCTTCGCTAAACACAACATTACTTTTTCTGTGAGGCTTGATTTGAGGTTCATGTGGTGTGTTTGACTTCAAGAACTCGTTTACTTCATCTGTTTCTTGCGAGGTAAACTCTGTTATGTTTTTGGCGAGCATAATAAAACGATGACATGTTTTATCTGAAGGTTTGATCATTCCCAGTGGAAATACGAAAGCTATCCAGCAAAGTAAATTAAAAATGAGCATTACTTTCCTTATATTCAATCTATCAGCTAGTGAGCTGAGCGATGGTGCACTTACAAACTCAATTAAAGGTCGCATTCCTACCAACAAACCACTTTGTGATGGGTTCATTCCAATTTGTTTGTAATAAACTGCAAGTAATGGGAAGAAGGAGCCATAAGCTGACCAGTAGAAAAAGTAAAAGAGCTTCGAGACAAGCAATCGCCTATTCACATCAGCACACTTGCATCCTGCAAACAGTTTTGAAAAGCAGCCTTTCTTTTCTTTTGCTCGAAGCCCCTCGCTCATTTTCCGAGCAAAAAAACAACTTTAGAGGTCAATACAAATTTAACATCGTACTTTTTTGCTCACATAAAAAGTATTGTTTTCTATGCATTGCACTTAGCTTAGAAGTGTTGCTGCAAATAAGCTACACAACCATTGAGTAAGTCACGCTCGGATGAACGAACGAGCGCATTTTTTGGAGAACAAAGAGAGTTCTAGGAGAAAATTTTGGCAGCAGCTCTCAAAACCTTTTTTGGTTTTCAACAAGTTAACTTTGATAAAAAGAAAAAAAAAAAACAACAAAAAAAAACAAACAAACAAAAAAACAAAAAAAAACAAAAAACAAACAAACAAAAATATATTAGTATTAAAAGTGTAAAAACTGATCGTCTAATTTTCGCGTAACGAAAAAAAAACACAAATATCTTAAATAATTTAAATATTTCAGTGCAGATTTTATGAAAATGCATTTTAAAAAACTTTTTTATTCCTCAAACAATATCGAGATAATATTTTCGAAAGATTTTATGAAAATGCATTTTCTAAAAATTATTTATTCCTCAAACAATATCGAGATAATATTTTCGAATAGATGTCTATTAAAATAATCAAACGAGCAATAAAATCGAAACCGCTATAAAAAATGCTGAATCCAAATATCAAAAGATAGACCTGAAAATATCAGCAGAACGCTCATCCACTGTTTAACATCCAGGTGATGTGAAAAGATAAAAACAGATAATAACACGTTAAAAAACTTACGAGTGGTCGTTATAACTGAACAAGTTAAGGGACCAAACCAAGCTATACTAAAATAAATAAAATTTTGACCAAAAGCAGAAGTTACACCGGACAAAAAAGTGTAGAGCAAAAGAGAAGGATACTTTTTTGTGTGTGCATAAAAACCTTTGGACTCGTTTGATAACAATAAAGCAACACCCAAAAGAAAACACGAGTATTTATTTGTAAAGTACATCAGTTCATGTGCCTCGATCGAAAAATCTCGCTTCATTAGATCTTGTGTTGAAGCCAGAAGACTGTCTAAAATTAGAGATATTAACACCAACAACCAACCGTACTGAAAATTCCGGCGAAAAACCTTTTCTGGACTCAACAAATCTATTTTCATGTTATATTGATAATACATAAAAGTCATTACACCAATGACAATTAGTGATATACTTAGAAAACGATATTTGGGATACTCTTTCTTATGAGCAAGCCATCCGAAGACGAATATTAAAATAGGTTTGCTGGACTTTAAAATCAACTGCGTAGGATAACTGATGTAAAACAAAGCGGAGAATGAACATATCATGGACAACATGTTAAGGATGCTGCACACCAAATACATTTTTTTCGGCACCCCTGAACTAAAGGAAATCATTTCTTTTGAATAACTCCTCTTTAAAAGAATAAGGCGGGCACAAATAGAATTACACAACGCCGGTACCAATAGCATCGTCAGATAAAAATCGAACACTTCTTTTCCAAATCTCGTGGTTATTATTTCATTTAATATGCCATTTGCAAAGAAGCCGCAAAATACCCCAGCATAACAAACAAAAAGTTTAAACAATATCATTGAAAAAATCTAAAATAATAAAGTGTCATTAAGAAAAAAAAACTGAAAAGAAAACTGAAAAGAGTAATACGTTCCGTTTCTCATAAGAAAGATCAAAATAATTTATAACAAGAGACATTTGGGTATTATACATCTTTTAATGACGCGTCGTAAACTTTTTAAACAATGAACTATTTTAAAATGCCAATGACAACAAGAAAAACAACAACAAAATTTGTAAAAATGAAATTATCACGGATATTTAAAACTTCTACAAAATCTATCGTATTCTTCCATGGTTCTTTGGCAAATTTTAACAAACTCTTCGCGTTCACATTTGATGATACTTTGAAGAGTCGATTTCCCTTTGATGGAATTTACTTTTCTCGGAGCAATAATTTTCATCATTCCAATATGTCTCATGTAAGTAAAACGCTGCTTTATGACTGGGAAGTGTGCTTTTGCAAGACATATGGGCGCAGATACTACTAATTGAACAGGTGACAAATCTTTGTTGCTCATATAGAAATCCAGGATTTCATTCATAGAATCGTGTGAGAAATCGTCGCAATCAACAAAACAATTAGGTCCTCCTTTGACTGCAAGTAAACGAGCAATGTCAGCCTCTTTGAAACCATACGATTTAAATAAATCGCATCTTCTGTTAAATTTTTCGGGGTAACGAAAAATTTCAGGACGTTCAGTGAGAAGCCTAAACGCTCTGCTTTTAACTGTACTTATTTTTTCAATATATTTTACTACCATTGTCACTTTTTCATCGGAGAGTGAAAGGAAGACATCTGGTCTGGTCCGTAAAAGTTTTTCAAGATTTTCAGCATCAAGAAAAAACGGAGAAGAGAGCACTTTATCTAAGCATGCTTCTAGTTTTTCCTTGGAGCTAAAAAGAAACTCTGGATAAAGCCAATAAATGCGCTCTAATTCTATGTTATAAGATGCTAGGAAATCACTAACATCAGATAGATTGATAGAGGTGACACTACCTAAAATGTCCTTTAAAGAATTATCTTCCACTGAGTACAACTTTGGGTCGTAAAGAGATGCTTCCAATAACTTATTCTGATCTAATCCTAATCTGTGAAGACTTTTCAAATTTTCTAGCGCTTCAGATGTTAAAGGGTAACACAAAAGCGTAGGGTTCTGCAAAATAGCATTAAGTAAACTAGATTTTAAGCCCTTTTCATCTAATAATTTTAGGTTTTCCTCCAAACATGACGAGTCGATGCTTCCAAGAAACGGGTTTGTACGGAGCAGTGTTAAAACTGGCAAATCGTACTTTTTAAAACATCTCACAACACGAAATAAATTTGGATTGCATATTTCAAAGCATGCTGGTATTGATAAAACCAACTGCATGGCATCACTTTTTGAAAGCCCCGAATCTCTGATTGTTTCTAAACGCTTATTCAACACATTCAAACTGAATCCAAAAATCTGCGAAACATTAGTTCGAAGTTTATGAACTATCTTACATTTATCTTCGGATAAGATGTCATTTTGTTCATTTCTAAAACAATCATCAGCTAAGAGAGTAACTTCATGATCTTCATTCAAATGGTGCTTTCTTTCTTTTGTGGTTTTGCTCTCTTGATTTTTGACGTTTTGAATTGCTTTCTTGTGTAAAATGAAACTAGTTGATAAGCAACGAAATCGCGGAAGAACTACTAAAGCTAATTTTGAAGATAGGTGATAAAAAACGTGTGGCGTCATTTTATTATAACTGAAAAAGAAAAGAAAAACTTTTATTCTTTAAAATAAGAAAACGTTTTTTAAAAAAGAAACTCTTGGAAAACCAAATAAAAGTATTTTATGCACGAAAACACAAACTGCAAATATAAAAGTTAGCATCAAAAGAAAAAAGACTTTTGATTAAAGTTTTTGGTAAATTAAAGAAGAAAAAAAATCAACTTTTAACCTTTACTAAGATGAACCCCTGATTTGAAAACTTTAAACATAAAAAGCATAAAGATGATTTCCTCTTAAATCTTCATTAAAAAATCAAAAAAAAAAAATTTTCAGAAGATCCATTTAACGTATAATAAATACAAATAGTTTTATATTACTCTAGATTGTTCTTCTTATAAAAGAATCAAACAACTATAACTACTGACTCCATTACAGCCATGGATGCCAAGCAGGATCCATTCGACAGGTGTTGTCAGGATTTGATGCTGCAGATATTAGAGTGGAAACTTTGGATTCAGCATTTTCAAAGATTGCTAAATCTAAAACGATATATATATATATATATATATATATATATATATATATATATATATATATATATATATATATATATATATATATATATATATATATAAACAGTTGAAAAGAGAGAGAAAAAAAAGAAAAAACAAACGAAGGAAAGCGGGAGCCGGGGGTGGGGTGAATTCTCACTTTGAAGTCTTGTTAGCATCGCATTACTTGCATTTGTTACCAATATTATAAGTTGGTCATTGTTCATTTCTGATTGGTTTGTTGAAAGGTTTTGCTCATCTTGCTTCTGTTAATATTCAAATGGAATTATGATTAGCTTGCTTAATAAGATTATAAGTACATTTAGAACATAAGATTTATTTACAAATAAAGATCAATAAATAAAACACAACTAACCAATCATGCATGTCATGATAAACAACTAAAAAAAAATCAAAAATTAAAACAAACCTTTTTATTCCATGCAATAAGCTCATCTTTTAATATAACTTTGAAATAGCTGCTAATGCTGAACTGAGGCTGAACCAGACACCTTGACACTGCTATCATACAATGGGTCATTATTCCATTAACACCAACAGGAGTAATGAACTCACAAAGGTTTGGTGTTAAGCGAAAAGGTACTGGACGATTAGCATCAAGTTCACCTGAACAAATAGTATTCCCCTGGTTTTTGTATCTTTTAAATGTACATAAAAACATTGCAGAACAAAGGTAAGAAATTTTTTATTAAGACTTGTGAAATGTTTATTAAAACTTAAAACCTAACTTTAAGCTAACTTTAAACTTTTTCCAACAAATTAGCAAAGTTATTTAAAAATCGAAATAATTTACAAAATTTCTAAAGGTTTGTTAAAGGGTTAAATAAATGGTTCAATAAAAAGTTATTATAAAGAGTTTGATAAAAGATTAAAAAACCTTTAATATCATCAATATCAAATCTGAAGTAATTAAAAGTGACTTTTCCACAATCTCGTGCAATATTTATCATTTCAGGACCTAAGCGAGTCAAATGCAAAACAAATTCAATAAGACCAGCTAAAGCAACTTGCTGAGTTAACTTCTTTCTAAATGTCCAATATTCAGTAGCAGTAGGATAGGTATATAACGCCCATTCTTTGAACATGGATTCAGGTACAAAAGAAGTCTGGATCTAAACAATTTAAATTTGTGTAATTGGAATGCTCCTAGTTTAACGGGTACCAGAACAATTGACAATAATTCAAATTTAAACATTTAAATTTTTGAACCTCTTTTAGTATTTCTCGGAGAGATTGATGATTGAAAGCATAACCTCTCTCTTGAATTTGAGCCAGTTTTTCATAGTAAACAACAATAGGATGCTCAGAATCTAAATTTCGTTTCTCACAGCCTTCTTTAAAAATCTCATTCAAAGATATAAATGAAGGATTGTCCTGTGTAAAAAAGATTTCTGCAAACATTTTTAAAGGAACCTTTTATAACCATCTATTACACAAAAACATAACTTTTCTAAAAATGTAACCTACACTAAATTAAAGAATAAAAAAAATTTTGCAATAGCATCATTAAAAAATATATTACTTCTATGAGCCTCATCTGTGGTGAAACAGCAACAACTCTTGGTACTGTAAACTGCAAACCCCTACGACAAGTTTCCTTTCTCTTTTCAAAGAAATGATTTAGCATTCGCATAAGTTGCAAGACTCTCTCCTCTCGTCTTGATTCTGTTAGCCAAGCATCATTAACAACAAGATATGGATATAGTTTACCATTATGTCCTCGTATTGTAAGCCTTCTTGCAGAAAAGTTATGGCGTTGAACAAGTTCTACACGAGGCATGAACTTAGAGATGCGTACATAAAAGGCATTATGCTATAGGGAAAAAAGTTAGATATTGCTAAATATAACTTATTTAGTAGAGAAGAAAAATTACTAAAAATATTATGACGCCATTAATTTATTTATTGGATTTTATGACAAACAGGTTTTATGTTAACTTAAAAATCAAGATTTTATAGCTTAAATATTTAATTATAAATAAGAATAACTAAATTTTAAAACTGACTGTAGTAGCTTTTGGCATTAGAAATTCCCCTGGTAGTTCCACTTCTGCAGTCGATTGTGAAAAATTACTGATGAAACGACATGTTTCCTCAAGAAGGAAAGAGCTTGGCATCACTTTTGCTTTTGCTTCTAAGATCTTTATCCATTTTTTTAACTTCATTATTAACACATGTAATTTTTTGGAGTTTGGTTGACTTTGAAAAAAAGAAACAGAAAAATGATGAGAAAAGAAAACTTTACTAAATTTTTGACAAATTGAAAATGATGAGAAAGCAAAACAAATAAAATATCTTGTAAATACCTAAAATCAAAATCAGCACTAAACTGGCCTTTCAACTTCTGAAAAACTGGATCTTGAGCTGTAATTTGAGCTCTGCGTGCTAATGATTCTGAAGCAGCAGACGAAAAAGTCTGTGAGATGTTTGAAGCACTTTCAAAACCAATACCAAATGTACTGACCAACTTGTTAACAAAACTCAGAGTGCGAGGTGTTATCTGTGCATTATTAACTGTAATATAAAATTTTCAGAATTAAAAAATCTAAAACAATGTTATTTAACAAAAACTCATAAATTTAATTAACAAATTTCAAATATCTATAAATCTATCTCCATACTATTTCCTCGATGTTCAAATGCAACTTGATAACACTTTGCTAAGCCTTGTCTTAACTGCCTTAAAACGTCTTCATGCCAACATTCACGAAACCACACCATTTGATCAACAATACCTTCTAATGCAGAAAGGAGTGTTGGGTGAAGATCTCGAAGCATGTGCATAATACGACTGCATCGCCACATTTGAGGAGGAGCTCTAATTAATCCACCGCTGCCATTTGTAGTTGTGGCAGAGCTGCTTTCTGTTGTTACAGTGGATACTAAAAAAATTTGCTTTTATACTTATCATATACAATATTCATGATTCAGATCTCATAAATTTCATTACTACAGTCTTATGACACATGTACTTAAATTCATAACAATTGTATTTAATAATTAATAATAATTCTGTTAACAGAACTTTGTTAAAAGTCTAAACATAAAAATTGTTTTCTTTTTTAAATAAAAAATTAGTAAAGAAAAATTTAATGCTTTTACAATGCATCACTAAGAAAAAAAAATTAACCAACCAGTACTGGTATTTGCTTGAAATGTAGCAGGCTTAGTGGTGGGGAGTTTTTCATTAGCTTCAGTTGTTATTGCTGAACTTGTTGAACTCAAAGTAGCTACTGTACAGTTTACAGTAGAGGATGCTGCTAACTTAAAATTTCATAAAATTTTGACTAAGATAAAAGCAACATCAATAATTAAAGAACAAAAAAATACAAGCATAACCCACCCTAGCAGCAATTGTGGCTGGTGTAGCAACAATGTCACTATTTGCAGATGTACCATTATTCATTGAGTTTAAACTACTTTCATCAACAGTTGAATCTGACACTGAGTTGGAGACAATTTTAGATATTGTATCATCTTCACTTGAACTTGTTGCAACATTCATTCCTGAAGATGCAGATGGGAAACCTGGAGATGTCTTGCCACCTTGCACTAAACCTAGCTTGTACTTTTCACGCTGCTCTATCTTTAATGTCAAGTAGAGGGTTCGTATTGGAAAATAGACAGCTTGAGGAAATACACGACCAATGGAGAAAATCAAATTTAAAACCCTTTGACCTTCTTTTCGAACAAGACATGTTAATAGCTGTGGAATCCAAGCTAACCAATGAGCTGGATGAACACCTATATAGTACTTTTCTAATGTGTCTGCAAGAATGGCTTTGTCATCATCATAAGTTAACAGCCATAATGACCTTGCTAAATATTTCCTACACTTAGCCTCATGGTTACTGCGGCATGCATGAAGATAACAAATTAATGCATATACACCTAATGTCATATTTCGGTCATTAACAAATAAACTATCTAAATAATCGCCCCAAAGAGCCCATGCTTTTACTAAAGTATCATGCATTTGTACTGCCTCTGAAAATGCTTTATTAGCCTCTTCAGATCGACCCACCTGCAAAACACAAAGTATCATTAATAAAATTGAATAAATTTTAGTTGTTTCTCCAAAAAAAAAGTTTATATAACTTAACTTTTTATAACAAAGAAAACTTTTATATATAGATAAACCTGAGCAAGGAACATCCCTTTTAATGCATAAAACTCTGCTGTCATTTCCTTAGTAAAATAGCGTAAATTTGTTGATTCGATAACTTCTAGACCCTCATGCAACTCTGTCTTGCCCATGACACCTAGAAATGCATTGAAATTGTTAAAAAAAAATCAGAACACAAAAAAAAGATTGTCAAGCCAGCTTGTAGTAACTTATACCAGCCATCTGAAGATAACACTTGACTTGTTGACGAATTTTTTGAAAACAATCAACAATTGGAACGGAAGGAATTGTATGAATGCGACTAAGTGAGTCCAAACAAACACCTGTGAGAGCATGTTTTCGAGCGATATACCCATAATATATTATAGACCAGGCAGAAGCATGCACCCCTATAAACAAACTTTGTGTAACTGTGTTGCTAAAGACATTTAACAAATTGTGTTAAAAACTCAATAATAATAAAGTGAAAAGAACAATTGTTAAACAATTGATAACAGCGATAAAAAATTTGATTAAAAGCCAACCTAACATCGCATGATTATTAGACTGGGCCTCATTAGACATTTGTGTAGAGAGATTTTCATATGCTGCAACTATGGCTTGATAATGATGATGCCGCCACATAAATATATCACTCCAGTGCAGCAGATCATCACACTGTAATGGTAATCGATTTCTCCATGTCTTTACAGTAGCTTTCATGTCATGTAAACTGGACATCCTTCCAATGTTCTGCTGCTGCAAGCCGACATGCAACTGTGATGCTTCTTGCAGTTCAATAATTTGCTGTGCTGCTCGCAAGATCTTTATGTGGATTGCTGAAACAATGTTTGGAAGTTTCCTCCATTGTCTAATTGCTTGTGTTGATGCAGCATCAACAAGTTTTTCAAGATTACTTAAATTTTGGTCATCAGGATGACATATACTCAAATAACCTCGATAAAGTGTTAATTGGTAAGCTATAGCCTCAGGAAAACTTATCTCAACCTTTATAAGAAAACAATTTTAAATATTAATTCAATTTAAGCAACATAATTTCTTAAATTATTACATAAAAAGATAAAGTTTAAAAATATTGTGTAAAAAGATAAAGTTTAAAAATATTGTATAAAAAGATAAAGTTTAAAAATTAAAAAACCATTTCTAAATTAATATGTTTAAATTTAATTTAAAATACCATAAAATAATAATGAGAACAATTGATAAAAATTTTATTTTACACAACTATTCCTTAAGTATAATAACTTTTAAAATCTTATCAATTTAAAAAAAAAAACTTATACTTAAGGAACAGTTGTGTAAAGAAAATCTAAAAAAATGCAAAATAATCATAAACCTGAGTTAAAGCCTCTTTCATTGCCTGCCAATCTGGTATACGCCATGCACTCTCTAAAACTATTAGGTCATTAGACTGTGCTTTAGATTTTCCAAATTCAATCAAAACATCCCACTGACCTAGCTCTTTTGCACAGCGAACCCAGCGATCTTCCCATAATTGGTGCTCTGAAAGTAGCCTTGGATCAAGTCGACTGTTGTTTGACTGTTCTCGTGCTTTTGACATTGCACCTTCATAAGATGTTTGTGCATGTTCAAATAGGCCTTGGAGTTCAAAAGAGAGGGCAGTTAAAGTTTCTTGGAATCTTGCTTTGTGTTGCCACAACCCAGCTACCATGTCATCTTCTGAGAGCAGCTCATACATTTCAGCTAATGATTCAAATGTCTCTTGCACAGGTATTTCAGAAACATCATCTTCATAAAGTCCTAAGTAATTGTAAAAAAGAAAGAAACTAGATCAAACATTCCAAAAAATATACATTTTTCTTTCAAACTGCTAAGTAAATTTTTAGAATAACATGCTAACAATCAACTCACCAAAATCTAACCATGGCTGTTGAAGAGGAAGCTGTGGATTAACAGAAACCATATCATCGCATGCTAATGCCATGTTCTCTAACATTAAAGCACTTTGATGCCATAAGTTATGAGTTTTACCTATATACTTCAAAACACAAGGGCGAATATTCAGACCAACACACCGTGACATACCTTCCACAAGTGTATTGATTGCACTCCGGTAGCCTTCTGTTTGTGCTAAGTGACTACCACTACATAAAAATGGACCAAACTCACCACAAAGAACTGTTTGGTATCGTTCATCTAACAACTCCCATAATTGTGGAAAAATATCAACCCAAATCTTATGAGCAAGTAAAGTACTTCTATGGCAGAGCTGTGAAATAGCATTTATAAACGGAGCTACTTTAACATCTTGCAACTGATTAAGAAACTTTCCATGCACTTGTGACAATTGGAGCAATAAACAGTTAAAATCAGTTTTTATATCTAAGTTAACATCATAAACATCATTTAATTTTTCTAATATTGAATTAGTTGAACAAAGACAAAAGAACTTATCTTCATCAAAATATTGATCAGATGTTTTAATTGATACTAACAATTCTCCTTTCCGTTCAATATTTCTCTTCTGGTTATACTTATCTAAAATTTTTAATGCTTCTGGCTGATTTGATTCTTGAAGTACAGATAAACAGGAAGGTAGCCTGCTGTAGTTACTACTACATACTACTTTTCTATCAACCTGAACTGTGTTAAAAAGAAGTTCTAAACATTGTTTTATCCAATACTGGTTACCCATGTGCTCCCAATTTTGTGTAGATATAATATACATAAGGCGATCATAAATTCTTTTTTTAATGCTTTTATCAAAAACATCCATGAACTTCATTCTTATTGATGGATTTACACTACGAAGTCCAGCCAAAAATGCTGGCTCCAACCGTGCAGTCAGCTCACTACCACTGAGAGATTTATCCCTATATTGATATTATGTAATTATATCTTTAATTAACTTATATTTACATTCATAATATCAAAAAGTTCTAAATTTATATATCAACAAGTTCTAATATTAAACCATAATGTTCATACAAACTTTGTTATAATACTTTATAGTATATACGTTACTATTGTTTTATATGTTATTTACATAATCAATTATGTTAAATTTATATGCATCTTTAATAAAATCATCTTCACAGATTACACTAATAATTAGCTCCTAATATATTATGCAAACTTACTTATAAACATAGTTAACTATCTCTAGAAACTGACTGTGAAGTTCTAGATCATCTGCAAATCGCTTTTCAAAATTTAACATCATTCGATAAAGTATTAGGGATTTTTCACGAATAGATGGAACTATACTTTGGCTTGTAGTATTCTATAAGTAAAAGGTTCTTTGAGAAGTTGATATAAAAAAAACTAAAACTTTAGCAACTTTAAAAGTATGTAATGATCAAAGTTGTTTTCACCATTAGAAAATGAAGAAAAAAAAAATAGAAAAAAAAATAAATAAAAAATACATATCTGTATTTTCATGAAAAGCATAAATATTTATAAGTGTTAAAATAAACAAACTTACAACTTTTACCCTGATCCATTCATCTACTATTTTAATCATAGCTTTCAGCAATCTTGCTTCAGGTGATTTTTCAATAAGCGAGGTAAGAACAGTTAGAAAAACTTTTCTCATGTCTCCTTGCATTGCACAAATTCTTGTTTTAGCAAGCTCTAATGAGATTATTAATAAATCAGTCAAACCTCCACTTTCACCAGCTTGTCCAGTAATATGTTCTTTTTGCATTTTTTGCATGGCTTTCATGAATGGAATAAGAAATTTGTCCAAGTAGCAAGGACTACTTGAGCAAGCAGCCTTGAGTAAATTAATTGGAACATTTAGTGCAGTAGTTGAAGAACTAGTTTCATAACTCACCAATCCTTCATAAATAATATTTCCAATACTGCTATACAAGCTTTCAAATTCATCTTCTTTATTTCCAAATAAGCCAGATTCAATTGGAAATAAACCTAATAATTTCTCTAACATTAAGTGAACACCTTTCACTACTTTTGCATTCTGGCATGCCATGCAGACAATTATGCCCCTCTGAATGGGCTTAAACATGGCAAGGATTTCTTGTTTATTTAAAATGGTGCACATGTATGTTAAAATCTCTAGAGCAATTGAGATATTTGAAAAGTTGGAGTTAGGAGTGGATTCAAGTACAAGGAAAAGTTTTTCGAGCCAGACAACACGTAACTCAGCTTCAGGCCAACAATCAGGTTTTAAACATGCCTGAAGCAACTTGAAGCATCTTTTAGAAAGGGTCTCTGCAGGAGAACCTCCTGTGGATGCACTATTATCATTCACTTGACAAGCAATACGGAAAAGAAAGTTACTAACAGCATCAACAATATGCTTTTCAAACTTTTCATGTTTTTCACCTTTGGGAAGCTGAAAAAGTTATTAAAACAATTAAATCTTTTAGTTTACTTAATAGCAATAGAGAAAATTGTTTTAGAATAATACTTGTATGCATAAATAATTTTAATGCAAGAATTAATTTATTACATTAAATGTAGAATGGTTAAACTATTTTTCTATTAAAAATGTAATAAGAAATTGTTTGTTGATGGGAAATCAGCAACTAAAATACCACATTTTTTGGTAATGGTTTTCCAAAATTGATGTTATTTGAGTCTGGTAATGAATAATATAAAATCTTTTCTCATTTCCCAAATTTTGGTCCTATGCAATTTTATAATATCTTTCATTTTAAAAAAAAACAAAAAACCAGCAACTGAAACCTCACTTTTTTTTTGAAGGAGATATTCAGCAAATCTTAACACATGCAAAAAATTTTGGTTAAAAGTAAAATAATTAAGCTCTTTAGACACTAAAATTTTTATCATGTTAAAGTTTGAGAAGTCAAATATAGACAAGTTATAAAAGTCTTAAACATACAATAGTAGTACGTGGTCTTTTAGGTATTCCTAGATCTATATTTTCAGTACTTGGTCTCTTAATCCCACCAGCAACTACTTTAATAGGAGTTTCTCCAGCTTGCTCTTCTTCATGGTGGCGCCTTTCCCATTCAACAATAACCTCAGCAAGATCAACAGCTAGTTTACGATGCTCAATTGTAGCACTCTGTGTGAACCCTAATCGTTGCATGGAATTAATCATATGCTGAACAAGATCCATGCGTACAGGATAATACACATCATGGTGGTGAACAACTAAGTGCCTAAAAATTTTTAAAATTTTATACTCATTAAAGAAAAACAAAATACTCAAACATTAGGGATGATTATTGTGTGCAGATCTTAGAAGTTGAAATTTAAAGAGAAATTTTATATTGAAACAGTTTAAAAAAACACTACAATTAATATTCTTCATAGTGATAAAGCCAAACTTTCCTCTTAAAAAATAATTTCCAGTTACAAAAATAGATTTTACAATTACAATGGTAAAACCAAACCACATTTAACAAAAATATGGAATCCACTTTTTGGATCTAACTGCTACACATCTTACTATATTCATGGTCAGGAATAAAATTTCCTGTTTTTTAATCAGATTACACTGGTTAACAGTTATTTTTAATTAGATTTAGCACATTTGGTTTTTATTATTTCCATATCATTAAAAAAAAAAGTTTGCTTTAGAGGCTACCAAAGTAAAGTTATGGACTTTAAGAAAATATCCCTTTTTTCATATCTTTAGTATATATAATAATAAAACAAACTTTTTGTAATGAATTTTGAAACAGTTACTTTTTTTTTTCCAAGAAAACCATTTAAACAAACAACTAATTGTAACAAAAAACGTTTAGATAAATACTTTATATCTCCATTTTGATTGCACAGACTTTCTTTCATGAGCCTACACCCAGCAGAGTTGTTATATTACCAATAATAATGACATTCAAACAAATACACTTTAAAGGACACTCTGCAACCCAGAATTTTAAAGTTGTTAAGCATAGTTTTTAAAATTTGTCTGCTCTGCTGTTTTCAAGAAAACCTAAAACAACTTTAGAGCTGTCTCAGGTTTGACATTCATGAATGTTATGCAACTGTGAAAAAATTTATCTTGAGATTACTTAGGAAAAAGTACTTTTAATATCGAAAATCTCTGAGTCTTGTCGAAGAGCTTTAAAAAAATTCTTCATAAGACTATTTAGATTCCATAATTAGTTCCCATTTGAACTCTGCTTAACCCATGAGTACAGTTGGTAATGTGCTGTCTGTTTTACTGTTCCATAAGCAAAGGCAACAAGTTATTAGTATCACTGTCTTGCATTTCCATCATAAAGCCAGTCATTTAAAACTTTTTCATCACAAATTAGGTGCACTTTTTATACTTTGAGCTCTCAATCACCGTTTTCACACTCATTTAGTTTTCATATTTTATTGATGTAATATGATGTACACACTGCCTAGGAACCACATAAGTGATATACCACTTTTTTAACATTCCTTATCCCTACCCTTAATTAATAAAATACACTTTCTCCTTTTTTAGTCATAAAAGGTTATTTTGGTAATCCTGTTAATTCCACATAAAACATTTTTAAAAAATAAAAAATTTCAATAGAAATTATTTGTAATTAATTTTAAACATTAGAAACTATTTTAAATACAATTTACCAAAATGATTTTTAATATGTTAAAATGGTCAATAATTAGACATTTTATCATGAAATATTATCATATTGATAAAAATTTATTGATTTATTTAACATTTTTATGTAGCTAATTAAACAACTTATACGTTGTATTTTGCCACTTAAGAAAAAACCTAATTTTAGTTTTATATGTGAAATCCTTAAGAAAAAACCTAATATCATTTTAATTTTATGTGAAATCCTTGAATTTTAAAAAAATAAATCTATTATTATTCCAGGTACCTCTTTACACAATTTCTTACAGATTTTATTAAAACCATTCTTAGGATAATAAAAAATTTATTAATATAAAAAAACTATTTATCTAAAAGTATTTATAAAGTTACTAATAAAGAATGTAATTAAGAACACTTACAAAACATGGACAAGTTGACTCAGTGTATGGCCTTCCTCAATTATAATCTTTTTAGTCCAATGTGCAAGCATGGCATTACCATCTTCCATTCGAGTTGGCATTACTGGAGTCAAAATATCAAGTCCTTGGCGAACAATCTGTCGAGCCTCTTGGCCATGAGCTTTTAACAATCCATGGAAAACCTAAACATAATTTTACTTTCTTAGTACAAATTTGTTAGTATTAAAAATTTAGCTTTGTCTAATTAAAAAATTCTGACTCAAAATTTTAATACAAATTATTCAAAAACTTAAACAAAAGGAAATATTTCATTAATTAAAAAGCATAAGAATGAAGACATAAGAAACCTGCAAAACAAACTTTTTATGAATAGCAAACTTGATAATAATATGAGCTTGTAAATAGAAACCATAGTATTTTGTAGCTGGATCTACACATTGTTTAGAAAGTAAACAAGGCCAAGCGAAGATATACAACCGCTTAAGTTTCACACCTTGTTTACGATTAGAAACATCATGGATATGAGCACCTGCATACTCAACTAATAGTGCTGAAAATTGTAACAGTAAAATCCGTATGGAGTCCTAAAATAAAATCAAAATTTATTTTGTCTTTCCCCCTAAAAGTTTTAATAAATCATTTTTAAAACTAACAAATCTCTATATTTATAAAAAATTACAAAAATATACATTTAGTAAAATTGATTAAAAAAAGCATACTGGAAATGCAACTTCTGGATCAATAACTTTATTTAAGAAAACACTGATCACATTGTTCGGACTATCTTGCTCTGGACTTGGTGGGCCTCCAATTAATTCATTGGTTTCATTTTTCTTGAAACTATCTTCAAACATTGGAATGACTAGATGCATTAGAATCATTGCTTTTAGAGTTTGAGGAAATGATTGGTTTAGAAAACATTCAACAAATTTAAAAAAGACGTTTCTCTTTTCCTCCACTGTGTAACTCTAAATAATAAAAGAAAAAGATAAGTAGGCTTTTTTTTTTAGTATGGAAAAAAGTTAATTTTGCTTTTACAATAGAAAAGGTTTTGTTCTTTTTTTTTTAAAATAGATAAACAAATGAAACTTATGAACTATTAATCATAACAGTTTAAGCAAATATCTAAAAGGCCATTTTCTAAAAATAGTAAACAAATAATAAATCTTTGTTTTTGTCTTTCAAAATTTACTTTTAGTAAAAAATATTGAAACTAATTTTTATACCATATTATCTTAAACGCTGTAAAATAAAATGTCTACATACCTTGCATATATTCTCTAGAAACCTTTTTAAAAAATGAAAACTTGACAAAGAGATGATTGTGTAGACTTTGAGCAGTTGAAATAAAACATCAGTTTCGTTTGATTTGTGACTGACATATGCCAACAAACATTTAGCAACCAACTTAACTTCTCTCCAATATTCATTGTTGCCATCAATACTTTTCTCAAACAAAGGATGACTGTTCCAGATTCTTCTCAGATGAGTGACTATTAAAGGTTGTTGAGATAGCCACTCTGAATTAAACTTAACAAGCATTCGAACAATGAGAACACCTTGAAATTGTAAGTTATGACGCTTTATTGCTAATGCAAGCTGATCTTCATTCAGCTGAATGAAAAGAAAAGAAATTTTACTTTTAATTCTTTATAATTTTTCTTATAAAAAAAAAAAAAAAAAAAAATTCTTTAACTATAAAAACCTGAGGTAATGTTGCTAAAAATGTGCTATTGACCAATCTAACAGCATTTCCTTCAAGTGCTGATCGAAATGGTTTAGCATCTTCTCTTCTTAGAATGCAAATAAATAATCTATTAACTAAAGGATCAGAAATATTTGTAAGAAAGTGTTCAACAGCTTGCTGAGGATAATGAAGAAGAAAAGCTACTAAAGGTTTGCGAAAGGGACTGCAAACTTCTAAAACTAAAGCTCTCTCTGTTTTCACAGTCAAAGCAATAAGTGGTTCAATTAGCTTTGTTGAGGCAGCAGGAACAAGATGAAACATATTCATAATAGCTCCACATATCTTTATCTCCTCAGTACTTCGCAATGCTGGCTTAACTTGCTGGTGATTTTGTGTATTTGCTGTTGATACTGCTGTATCAGTCCATCTACGAAGATGTGCTAAAAGTTGCTCACAAAGTTTTTCATTGAACAGTTCAGGAAATAATTCCATGAAACAAGTAAGCTTCTAAAAAAATAGTCTAAAAACATCTATACAAATGCTAAATTTTCAACACTGTCATAAAAGAAACCTTTAATATATACTGCAATTAAATTAAGGTATAGAAGTAATACAAAATTTACTTGCATACATTCAAGACACTCATACTAAGACTTCTGTAATCTCCTAGCATCAATAACAAAGGGCGAATATTCACAGAAACAAGTTCTTTTACAGATTCAAGTGCACCACCAGCAATAAACTTTTGCATGTTTTCTTTACCAGCTTGCATAACTTCCGGTGATAAAGAATTTATAGCTTTCACCAACACATTAAAGATTTTTTCACGTGCTTGAACTATGTAGTGACATGCTGTCAATGCAGCCAGGGCACTAACTCGCAGCTGCGTAAAGGAAGTAACTGATTTATAGCAAGGGAGCTTTGTCAGAGTAGCATCATCAGCTTCGCAAAGTGTGTAAAGCTATATAAAGGGAAAATAGAGCACTAAAGACTTAAAAAACTTTAAGAAGACTGTCTTTTTATAAGACATTTGCATTGATCTTTTAATACCAAAGGATTACTTAGAATGCCTAGGTTAAACACAGTGTGTCAGACTCAAGTGATGCTCATAATACAGCAGGATCTAAAGTATTAAGTCTTTCAAACTATTCTGTCTAAACTTTTCAACATTTAAATGAAGAAGGCACTATAAATATTTCACCCTCAACATTCCTTTGACTGTTATCAAGGTATTGCATAAGTCCACTTATATCAATTCAGTTATCACGCTTGTAAGGGTTGAATGGAATTTCTTGCTTAGGCTATTGTCTTTTAATTTGTTCAGCATAAAATTAATGAGAATGTCAGCTGAATACAAGCTATTATCCTGATGACAAAATGATATTATGGGAACTAGAGCTGTAATAACCACTAAAAATATTATTCCTTTATTATGTGATAGACCAATAGAATTATCTTTGACTAAGTAAACATCAATTAATGCATTTTGTATACAACTTTTTACTTCATAAAATTGCTCAAGTAGTTACAGAAGACTGCTCTACCTTGTCTTGCAGTCCATTAATAGGGGCATTTGTTTTCTAACTTCAGACTTTATATATTTCTGTAAGATGTCATTTTTGGGAAGTGATTGTCTAAAATTGTTATCACATTTCATACCTTTTTAAAGACTGGCCCATTTTGAATTTCAGTTAGATCACATTGAAGTCTTTTATTTCCATCATTGCAGTACAGTAAATCCTCCTCAATTTCCTGCTCCTCAAACAAATCACTGTCAGAAGCTTAATCTTCAAATTCTGGCATTATTATTAACAACTTTGTTGCACAAATCTAGACTATAATTTTTAAGTTTTTTTCTTCTAATAATTTGGTACACTTTTCTGTTGGCATTGAGCCTATTATTTGCATTAAATCTAAACCCTAGAATTTTGCCTATGAACATTTTGAAGTGACATCAATTCATCGAAATTTTCTAACCAAATCAATTTATCTTCAATGCAATGAATTAAACCTCTTATTTTTTTGCTGTACTTTGCAACATAACTGTATTTACTGACACCAAACTTTTTTATGTGATAAGTGCTTAATATTGTGAAAATGTTGTGAAAATATTGTAAAAATATTGTAAAGATAATGTGAAAATAGAAACTTGTTTTATAAATGTCACCATAGCATCAGATTTTAAATGATAACATAATCTCTTTTCACCTTTCGGTATAATAAAAATTCCACACTTAAATTTATTCAAACAAAACACATCATTATCCTATAATAATTAAATTAGACCGAAAAAGTTAATTGCCCTAACATAGAGTAACAATCATTTTTTAACAGCAATTTTTTTAACAGTTAAACTAATAAATAACTAGAATTTCTTTAAACGCAATAGTTTTAGAAAATCAAAGAAAAACTGCATATCAAAGAATTCCAAGAATCCCAGGATTGATACTCACAATCCCAACATTTTGGGACTAAAAATACTGGGATCGCATAACTTTTGGATTGCAATCACTAAGGAGTACAATATTTAATCTTAAGCACAAGTATAAAAAAACCAACCTCTGTGAAGAAAACTTTATGTTCAACAATAGAAAGATCCATTGTAAATAATCTAGGACTAAGTGATGTACAAAATGTATTTCCATCCATCAGTGCTATTTGCGTATTGATTGGTTGATGACGAAGCAAATGTTTTTTTGGTGGTATCATATCTTCCAATAAGGACTTGTGAGGCTCCATTAAGCTGTAAACTGTCTTTTTAGTTACATCAGAGAGCACTTGCAGAGAGTGGCGAGCCTATAATTTGTGAAAATGAGAGAAATGTCTCAAAGAAAATAGATCATAAATAAATTTTATGCAGATGTATTGAAAATTTAAGCAATTTAAAAACATTACTGTGTTTTTGTAAAATTATAAACCAATTTTTTTTATCATTAGGAATGGCAAAACAAACAAAGCATTTGAACAAATAGAACTTAGAAAAGCTATAAACTTACCTGTTCACGCACTGTATGATTTGGAGATACAACTTCACGAACCATATTCTGTACCACAATAGGAAAACATTGATCTTGCAATGAACTAGCTTTGATAGACTGACCATTGCATTTGCGCAATAGTTCTTCAAGAATCCTCTTTGCAGATTCAACTGCTCCAGATGACACCTAATGTTATTAGAAAATTAAAACAACTTTTCATTATTTTTCATGCATTTGATTGACAAAAAATTAAAGTAGTACCACAAATGAGATTTTTTTATATAAAAGTTTAAATTTTACACAGTACCTCATTTGTAAGATCCATCATTACAAACATAAGTGCACTTATAAACATTGGTTGATGCTCAATGACCCATTCAATAGGCATAGTGTTCATTAAAAACTCAATCACAGAACAACCACCACTTTTTGCAAACCAGGCACGTTCATAGCAACAACCACACAACTTCTCTAATTATAGAAAGAAAAACATTTACTCATTAATGTTTCAAATACTTTTAAATCAAACATAATGATACATAACGAAATATAAAAAAAACATAACGAAATGATAATCACTAAGTGATTATGTTTGGATAAAATTTAAACATCAACTTTATTTTTATACGCAAAATATTATTGTATACAACCTCACATTTATCATTTTTTCAAAATCAACTTGACAGCAAGCTTTCTTATAAACTCTTTAAATTAAAAAAACTAAAAAATTTAATTGTTTTTTGTTCTTAAAGCCTAATTTTAAAGATTTCAAAATTATTAGGCATTATTAGGTAAGTTCTCATTTGCTCAAATGGTTAGGGATAAGGGTTAGAAAAATCTAAATTCCATAACTTAGTGAACTAATAAATTTTTAATTTGCTACGTAAATTTTCTATTCTTTAAAATAGCAGAAATACACAAATTTCAGAACAAAAGAGTTTTAATTTGCTTTTATTTGTTTTTAATTACTATTGAAAAACTTTTTATGCTCCTCACAGGTGTACCTAGAATACTAAAAAAGAAAAGTTATGTACTAAGGTATTTATAGAAGTACTTCTTCAAAAGCTTGAGAAGAAGGTTTGATCTGAATATGTGAATTATATTAAATGAGAGGATGTGAAGTTATTTAATACTCAGGGTTTTAAATGCTACCTTTTATTTTATCATCTATGGAGGAATCTCAGAAATATCTATTAAAGAATCTCAGAATTATCTATAGAGGACTCTTAGAATTGGAATAATGCAAACGATATGAAAAAAAAATCAGGATGTATAAAAGTTTTCTTTCTTAATGTGAAATGTGAAAAACAAAAAAATTACAATTCTTCAGTATTTTTTTAGAAAATATGAAAACTTTGAATTGAAATATTATTCAAAATTTATAATTTAGAGGTCTGAAAATATACAGTATTGCGAATAAGTTTAAGCCCACCATAAGTTTATAATTATTTTTGATTTTATCGTAAAAATATGAAGGACTTATGAAGTAAAAAAAATCAGGTTTATAGACATATATTATAAACAAAAATATCTAGAAATAATTTGATAAAATATGATACAAAAAGAAAGAACAATTAATACTTCGTATGTCCGCCTTTTGCGTTGATCACAGAAGCGAATCTCCTGGGAATTGATTCATATAAATTTGTAATGAAATTTTGTGGAATATTGTCCCACTCTCTTTTTAA
>QPEY01000171.1:85368-119270 GCA_014706445.1 Hydra viridissima
CTGCAACACACCCTCTTAACCCAGCTTTTAGCAAATGTTGTCGAATGCAAGATGAGGAAACACTTGTCCCAGTCGCAGACTGAATGTCTTGGGCTAGTTCTCTAGAGGTTTTTTTCTGATTTCGCAGAGACATATTTTTTAAATACTTTATGTCATGTTTTGTAAGCATTGGAGGTCTTCCACTTCGAATTTTATCCTCAAGAAATCCGTGTTTTTAAATTTTGTTAAAATTTTTCTAATGGCTGTCCTTGAATATTTTGTTTTTTGGACAAATTTGTCGTTGAGAATAACCTTCTTCATGAAGCACGATAATTTTTTTACATTCCAGAAGTGGAATTTTACCCATTTTATTACTTAAATAACAACAAAAATAATAATACAAAAGAAAGAAAAAACCAAAAAAACGTCAATTAGAAGAAGTTTTGCTCTTAAAAAAACAAAAAAATAATATTAAACACACAGTATCTATGAAACATCTTTGTAAACTGTACTATCATCTAATATGAAGCCTTCACAGCAATAAATAAACAAAAATGCAAGAGCAAACTAAAAACAAACGAGCTGATACGAATTGGGTTCAGATCAGCATACAATAAAAATAAGCACGTTAGATATCTAAATACAAGAATCTATGTAAAATTTTGATAAATATTGGTTTTGTTTGTTAAAATAGTGTTTAGTATTGCTTGAAGTTAGACATTATTTTATATAAAAAGATAATCGGAAGCTATTATTCAAAATCAGTTAAAAATAAGTGGGCTAAAACTTATTCACAGTACTGTATATACATTCTATTTTACAAAAAAAAGGCATTAATATTGAAGATTTAAAAGTTTGTTTCCAAGGTTTGCTTTAACCTGGAGATGATATGCAGATTTCACAGGAAATTCCTAATATTAGAAAAGGCTTCTCAGGAACAAGATGCTATTTAAAAAGACCATGCAAGCAAGATGATTATAAAGTAGCATGCAAAAGTATGTGAACAACTAAATTTTTTGGTTTTTTTTATTATAACTTTTTACCTTTTTACTTAATATGATTAAAATCTTTAACAATAGTTCCTTCTACATTAGCATTATTAACTTAATTAACTCAAAAAAAAAAAAAGATAAATTGTATTGGAAGGAAGTAATTCAAGTTTTATTGAAAACATAATTGTGCAGAAGTTTATAAACAAATGAAAAGATTTTAAAGAAAGATTATTTCTAATTCCTTCACATTTTTTTATCACAGCACATCAGCATTTTGTTGCTCTATATTTTAATACTGCTTGACAATGACCAGGCACACATGTTATCAACTAAGTTGATAAGAACATCTTATTTCAAATTATTGGGCAAACATGAGGAGATTTGCCCAATAATTAAAATTTTTTTTTTTGAAACCTAATGCTAATGATACTTTGTAAATTTTTTTTGAGTTAAGTAATTCTTTCTAATGGTTTCTTAGCAGGATGATAACTAAACAAATTATACTGCTACAGGCAACATTTTGTAGTATCTATGCTAGACTTAACAACATAACTCTTGTTCAAAATACCCTTTTATTTGAAAGCACTTTTGCAGGGATCTTATTTTGATTGTCTTTGGGAAATTTGGGAAATTCGATGATCATAAATGAACAAAAAAAAAAGTTCACCAAGACATTAAAAAAATTGATTTCCATTTTTCAATATTCCTGAATCAGTCCTAATTTTCTTTGAAAACATGTTCTTTTTGCTGTAATATAGTTATGCATATAATTAAAATAAATTTTTAAGTAAATTTTTTTACCTGCTAAATATTCAAAGAAAGGTAGTTGAGCAGCTTTTAGTTTATCTTGCATGACAATAGAAGTAGTTTCAAAAAGAACAGTTATTGCTAAGTTGCCATATTTACATAGATCTTTATCTTCGTGTGATATAATGTCAGCTATAGAATCAATGATTGTATGTACATCCATTCCATTTTTACTAAAAAAATTATGTTCTATTTGCACATTTAAGTTAAAATATTTAAAATCACAATTTAAAATCTATTTCCTGATCAACTTTTAAACAAAAAATAAGAGGGAATTCAAATGACACCAAGATAGTCTAACTCATACCATTAAATAATGAAAGGATGAATTATTTTGTTGAATGAACTATTTTATTATAAAAGTATACAAATACTTTTACCTTGCAATAGATTGTTTATTAAACAATTCGCTCTGCTGCACAACCATCACTAATGCAAACTGCCTCAATATACCACACATAAATGAAAGAGAATCATGCTGCAATTCTTTTATAGATGAAGCAAAAAGCATGCCAGTTAATGCTTGTTGAAAAGTTTTCTTTGACTGCTCATCAATACATGATGGCAGTGGAACCTTACCTAAAGTTTTTACACATTTTATACAAGGACTTTTCCATTTTTAAAATTTTGATAAAAATAAAGAAATAACATTACATAATAATTTAACATTTACCTATTTTAGGAAAATCGTTAAAATTTGTATCTTTTAGTAAGATTTCTAGCAGATTTGTGGAATCTTCTTTGGATATAGCTGCAACAATAAAATGCTTAATTATAAACCAGGCTTGCTCTTTGTAAAACGGAATGTTATCAACAGAGTAATTATTTTGTGATGTTGAAGGGATGGAGGGTATCTGTGTTTTTAAAACACTCACAGCTTTGTCTACTACCACAGCAACTGGCAGATTTACGGGTTCAGTAGTTTCTGTAAAATACAACATTAAACAAGGACCAATATTCTCATTCATCCTATAAGAAAGATGCTGAGGTTGTTCAAGCATTTTTCTTCCACTGCCACCAAACTTTCCAAGAACTCGAAATGCAACATGAGCCATAGTTTCCATTGGATTTCTTAATGTTTTCCACAAAGCTTGCATTAAGTCTGACTTCACAGGTAGTATATGGTCATAAAGAAAATCAGGCTGAAGATTATCAACACATAGTTCAAGGGTGCGCAGCCCTTGACTGACCAATGATTGAGAACCATTTAAAGCAGAAACTAAAGGGTCCATTAGCATTGGCAGATATGGAAGCAAAGAACTAAAATTAAATAAATTCAACTTTCCAAAACTTAAAATTAAAAAAAACCTAAAATGTAAAACAAAAAAAGTTGCTGCATAAATACAAAACACAACCTTAAACGAACCGGTACAGTCAAGCATAACTCCACAAAAAGATCTTTCATATACTGCTTATGTATTCCACTTTGAAGATTGTTAAGCCCTTGCAATAATGCAGGCAGTAAAGGGAGAAACTCTTGATACAGCAAGTCATGATTACCTAAAGAAAATAATTGAGCATAAAATTGTGGAGGATGTTAGATGAAAAACATTGAAAGTTGCTTTATATGTTAAATACCTCCTCCAATTGATCTAAATAATGCTCGGAGTAAGAGAAAGTAATTATAGGGTTCTTTAGCTGATAGTGCAAGCTCCATTGAGTTGTTAACAATATCATGCAAGTGAGGCTAAAAAATAATATATCTTAAAGTAATAGGTAATAAAGGTTTCAGTTTTAAATTTCACCATAACCATTATCATCATTATCTTATTATCTACCATTATTATTATAATAATGGTAGTAATATATATATATATATATATATATATATATATATATATATATATATATATATAATTTATTATTACAACAACTTTTTATTGTTAATTTAACTGAACTTGCTTGCAGTAATATTAATTTAATAAACCTTGAGCATTTGTTCATTCTCCTGTGCAAACAATGATACTGAACCAAATACTAGTTTAAATAGCTTCAAGTACAAATTCGCTTGCTCAGATTTTGCTAGAATAAAGTACATTAATGCTGTTAGCAAAAAATCTCTTTACGCTGATTTATAAAAATGTCAATAGTAATAAACTTAAAGAAACAAAGTGCAATGACGCATAGAATAATTTTTTAGCATAATAGCAACTTTTTAGCATAGAAGTAATTTCAAAAACATTTTTAAAAATACTTTTAAATGCAAATATATTTTAGCTTACTCCCCATGTCCTTCAACTTTCCCAATAAAAAATCTACAAGTATTGTTGCAAATGTTGCAGATGTATGAGGGTTAGCAAGAAATGAATTTGGAATAATTTGGAATGCATAATTATTATGGATGCGCTCCACTAAGTAGTCAATGGTGGCAGAAAAAACCTCCTTGAATGTAGCTGTATTTAACATAGTAAACTAAATAAAATATAAATAAATCATAAAGATTGTAATAACAAAAATTAAACATTCATTTTTATATGTAATAAATTTAAATCTTTGTGTGATGAAAAACTTCAGAGAATCCTCTCATAAGAAACCTCTAAATGAAAGACTTTATTTTTTCTGTTTTATTTTATTTTTTTAAATTATTGATTAAAAATGGAACACAGACCAATATAAGGTCCTTAAATGGTTGTATTTATTAAAAATCTATTTGCAGAGTAAAATTTCAAATATACTAGTCACATACCACTCCAGCAAAGTGTTCAAGTATTTCCTTCTCCTCTTTCATGCGAATTTGATTTGGAGAGCTTTATAAAAAAAAAAAAAAAGTTAAAAAAAAGTGACAGAAAAACTCAAACTAAAGAGATAGGAGCAATAGCTTTTTTTAAAAAATTTAATTTTTATAAAACAAAAATAAATTAAAAATATTTTTTCCAAATTTTCCAAAACATCTCCATTATTAAGATGATAATATTTTGATCAATATTGATAATATTTAGAATTGATATTGATATAAACAAAATAAAACTGCAATATTAAAAAAAGAAAGTTAAATTTACTTAGTCATCTTTACATATCCTGTTTCAGATGGATTAATTGAAATTTGATAAACATCAAGAGCAACCAGGGCTAAAATATATCAAAATATTGTTTTATTTTTTATGTAATTATAAAAATACTTTCAAATATTCCATTAAAATATGAAGAAAAATATTTTTAATAAATCTAAAGCAAAAAAGAACATAAATAACCATATTTCAGTAAGCGTATAAATATCTCTGTTTCTGAAGGTAAAAAGACTTTATTCCCTTGAGGATATACTGAAATAGTTACATCTAAAAAAAAAAAAAAGAATTAAAAGCTAAATCTTTAAAAATTCATAGTTTTCCTATTGTTGTGGGGAAAAAAAATTTTTTCTACTAGTAAACAAAAAAAACAAAAAGATGCTTACCTCCAGGAAGTTTGCAGGAACCAGCACCCCATGTGATTGTTTTAACACCACAGACAAGTGTCTTAACCATTTCTCGATAGTCAGGAACTGAAAACGAATCTTTGTCTTTGGAGTTTCCTGTACATTTCTGTTAAAAGATTTTTAACTAAATTTTTTTAAAGATAAATTGCAAATTGTATAATAGCATAAAAACCAAAACAAGTAGTCTAAATTTATGAGTGACAACTTTTTTCGAAATTCATTCATAACAAATAACAATCTCACCTTAGAATCATCATCAATATCTTCTTCTTTTATTGTAGGAGATGCTGGAAAATTAGAAACTTTCAGTTCTTTTCCAAAAGGAGGATCTATAGCAGGCTCACTATATCATTGTTGGCACAAAGCAAAAATAAAAACTTTTTTTTTTACATGAACAAGTTTACTTAAAACTAAAATTATTCAAATTTACTTCAACTAAAAGTATTCACCACTTATTCATAATCCCAGGTATATGATATTTTGCTATTGTTTGAAACTTTCTCACAAAAACTTCAAGCATTTTCATCAAAATTTCTCTACCCTAAATATATAAATTTGAAAAGGTAAATTTTTCATTGTACAATCAAAAAAAAAAAAATAAAAAGTAAATTTTCATCACATTTAAAAAAAAAATCTGTTAAACATGTATTGATAAGTTATAAATTTTATATTAGTATAGATTGCCTACTTAAAATAAACAGTCTGATTTTATATTGATATACATATCCTATAGGGTATTTTAAAAAAAACATATTTTTAAAAATCCTAATGTTCTGCTCTGCATGTGGTACCTACATGTAACAAGATGATAAAAATCTAAATGTTAGTTCAATCAAAGATTTCTAAAACTTCCCCAAAAATTGGTTGAAGTTTGTTGAGTTTGTTGGATGTTTAGTATTTTTACAAATATTTGCTGTATTACTTTTTTCTTAAAAGAGAATTGGGATGGTTTTGAAAATGGATTTAAATGGTTCATGGATTTTAGACAATTTACAAAATTTTGATTTTTTTTTGTGTGTGCATTTTTCAACAATATTCTTACAATGACATATAACATGGCGGGGATCAATTAACATAAAGAAAGAACAAAGTAATAAATTTCCACTTCTCTCCATACTTCTCTCCATATGACACTTGAATGGCACACTAATGTACACTAAGTAAAGTTATTGAGGTCAGTTTTATCATCATTTTATTTGTCTATCTTTGAGATTGCAGAGCCCAAAACTACTGCTTTTCTGCTTGGTACCCCAGTTCTATCTAGCATAGCTGTAACATTAGGGTCATCCATGAAGTTCTTAGGGAACTTAAGCACTACAGTTTCAAATTTTCATGATTTCTTTGTTCTTTCTTGATAATCCTTATCATTTCATCTTCATTTTCCTGAACTACTTCATTTTCTTTATTGCCATTTGTATTGATCATTTCATCCTGAAGCTTTATTGAATAGTAGTAGGGCTTAATGAGGTGGAATAAGCACCTAGATTTTCTTAAAGTTTGGCAGAATTATTATTTTACAAGATTAGCATGAGTTATCATTATCATTATTGAGCTTATCAGTCTTAGCTACCAGAGTGCAAATTTTAGTGGTCTTCATTCTGGGATTCTTCTTTCTGTAATAGTCTCTGTAATAGCTTTAACACTTGATCGTTATCAGGCAAAATTAGGAGGCCTAATATGGCCATGTTGAATTTATTGTATAAATTCCTGTTTTAAAACTGCATAAATTACCCAACAATTGTTTTGATATTATCTAGCTAGTTTTTGGAGGCATTTAAAGAACTTTCCGCATTGTTTTGCTAATTTGATTTATTTTCAAGTGAACAAAGTGCAAGTTGCACAACTTGTACTTTGTATTATTTAATGTTCACTTTACACTGCAAAAAATAAAAAAATGTATCAATTTTTTAAAATTATAATACAAATATTGATATATGTATATTTTTGTTATTCAATGTAAGTGGAAGGATTGATTTTCAAAAATAATAAAGCAGGTTATTCTCCCATTATTACATAATTTCTCCATTACATTATTTCTCCCAATCAACGTTTTGTGAAAACATGCAGGCTTTAACTGCACATGATGCAAAGGTGACACAACAGAATGCATCCAATATAATTGCAAACAAGGACGCATCTCCTAAAGATACTATTTGGCATGCCAAAATAACAGGAGGATCTCCTCTGCCAATTAGTTATACTTTTAATTCATTTGCAATAACTATTATGTACATACTATTAAATTAATATTCAAGTTGAGGTTAGAAATTCTGTGATCTCAAAACCCTGTAGTTTTTGCAATTTCACACAGCATTTTTTTTATTGAACATTTTCATTCAAAATACTCAAAAAAGATTTCAGTATTTTGAATGAAAAAGATCAATAAAAAAAAACCGAATTTTTCAAATTGAAGAGCCTTTAATTTTAACATGGCTATACTCCTGCCTGATGAAATAGTGGAAATATATGATATATTTCTCTTTTTGTTTTACCTTGACAAAAAGCATTCCTAGTATACAGATATATATTTCAGCAGAAGCACTTTTAAAGAAAGATATAAATTTTAATTGTATACTCAAAGTAAATGATTTTGGGGTAAATTAATTACTTTTATAATTAATTGACGACCTTTTCCAAATTTCTGGCCCAATTTTCATTGACTTACTCTATAAATATTGTTTACTAGTCACTTGAGTTAAGCTTGCTTCACCAGTGTCCATGAAGATGGTCTCACCCAGTTTTTTTCTTGTCTTTGATTGGTCGATCAGTGTACAACTTATCTAAGACCTTATACAAAGTTGAACAAGCATTTAAAAGAGTGATTTACTATTTTTGATTTTTTTTTCATTTTTGGATTTTTTACAATGAAATTTTTGAAATGTTTAACCTCATTTTTAGAAAATATTTTCTTAATTATACACATTAGCTGATTGTAAATATGTAAAACTAAACATCTTCATATTGATTAATATGAGAAAAATTAATTTAACTTGTGTCTTTTAACTTTTTTTTTTGCCATTTGTTAGTTCACACTTATTTGGGAGTAGCACAAAAGCAAGTAAGACATATTACTCTAGAGTTCCACCTTGCATTACTTATATTAGTTTTAAAAGTAATTAAGAAAAATAAAATATGTTTTTGATAATATAAGTATGCATTTCCCAATTGGTAAAAAAACTGCACATCATCACGCCATTTTATGTTTGTAACTTTTACTTTTACATCATTTGTTGTTATTAAATTTGCATATTTGTCACTGACTTTTTGCACACAAACATGTGATATATTAGGAGATGTTATCTTTCCACTAAAAATTTGGTCCATTGAATGCCTTATCACTAAATCCAACATGTGATGTTGACATCCTATATACTGAGGTATAGGAATATCATTCCTATACCTCAGTATATAGGATGTCTTTGTTTAATTTTTAAACTTGTTTACCATTCTTTTTATTTAAATTTTTGCTGGATCATTACAACAATTCCATTATTTATTATAATTTTAATGCTTTCCCATAATTGATAATGATCTAATATGTCAGTTATTCCATTAAATAGTGTTAATGCTTTCTTATCACTGAGAGTTAGTGCAATTAAGTGACTTTAGCAGTTCTGATTTTTTTAATACAACAACTTGCATCTCTTACTTGTTAATTTTCTTACCATCAAAGTGCAAATTTCATTTTTAAGAGTTTCTTCAAGATTCTGCTGCATTTTCTGTGATTCTCTAACAAATGCCTTGTATATTGCAGGTTGAGTTGATGTTGTGATGTCAATACCATGGTATGATAGTTGCTTGCAAACTCTTGCTGATTTATAGCAAATTAAATTAATCTGTTTTACAAGTTGAAGTGCAATTTTTGTGGTGGAATATTGCTTTTAATCGAAATTGAACTTTCTTTTTCAAACAATACTCTTGAGTCTCCATATGAATCTCTTTTCAATGAACCTTTAAGTATTTAAGACAAGCTTAACAATGCTGTAAAAAAAGTAAATTTGCAAAGGTTGACAACTCGATGAGACGCTTTTGGCAAAAATATAATGCAGTTGTTTGAAAATGGAAGAACACGAGGTGACTTTTTTCAAGGAGTACATAATCTTTTAATGACTAATAAACCTAGTGTAGAGTCTGAATGCACCTTTTCTACAGCCTAAATGTATTTTTTGCAATTAAAAAAATTAAGCTGTTTTGGAGGTTAAACTTTAGATGTTCTCTGTTTCCTTAAAAATTATCCTAAAGATAATAAGGAATAATTACATAACCATCTTATATTTATAAAAACAATGAACTCTCTTATGAAGTTTTTATAATTCTAGTTTTGAATGTTTTATTTTACTAAACTTAACTAAACTTAATATGTTAATACCTGAAGTAAAGAAACCATCATAGTTAAGAAGGGAAAATTAATTAAGACAAAAATGAAATGAAATTTTTATTGCAATTTCCAGGTCAGATTGATTTTCCAGATCTATTCCCCAGTTTATTTCTTCTCTTCAGATGCAAATTTAAATTTTCTTTAAGAGGACTTTTTTGTTTATATTTATCTTCTCCAAAATTCTATAACTAATTCTTTTTTTTTTACACAAATTCTTTTACACAAATTAAAGTAAATGTATTATGTCAATTTTTATGTGAATATAAGTTGTCTAATACCCATAGAAGTAAATTGCAAAAAGAGAAATTTCTCACTTATTGATTTTTCTCACTTACAAAGTGCATAGAAATATTTCAAAATATCTAGGGTTTCAGGGTTATCAAATTTTCACATGATTAAAGTTCCTTGCTCTTGCTTTTTTTTACTATTTCCAATAGTTTTTGGGGGTCAGAAAGCAAATGTGTTTAATCTTTTTTTGAGAAAAATTGTTAGTTCATAGAAATGCAGATTTTATTTTTTACAAACTTTTCAGAAACAGAAACAAAAAATTTGATGTTTTTTTAAAAGAAAGTGGCTTTTTTTTATCAACTTAAATTTTACTAACCCCTGTTTACTGACCTCCTGTGTGCAATTCGCAGTAAAAACAGCCTTGAACAAAACAAATGGAACATTTGAAAGTTTACCTTCTGCCAAACAACTTTATTTAAAGTAGGCCATGTGGTATAACATTTTAAAATCACTGTAAAGAATAATATAATAAAGCTCACGTTGACTGATGATTCTTCACTCCTTTGTCGTATACATTCCACAAGATTTAAAAGTAACTAAAATAAAATTAAAATAATTTATTTTTACTTTATTCAGTTTGAGCTATATATATTATGTTGAAGAGAAAAGTATATTCTGATATATTTTATTGGCATAAATATGCAGAAATCTAGAATTACAAATTAAGCAAATTTAAAAACAATTTTAATAAAAGTCTTGATGTTTAATATACATTGAAATCTGAAAATATTTTGATCTTGAAAAACATATCAGTATAGTATTTTATATAGTATACATATAGTAAACATATAATAGCAATGTATATTATAGTATATTATCATTGATTTGTGAACATCTCAAATCAACTAAGTTTAACCAAAATCATTGGATAAGGTAATAAAATTCATTTTTACCTCTACAATATCAAAAAGATGAGAGTAACTTAAAAGTGATTAAGTTGTAATTAGTTGTGACAATACACCTGAATATTAAATTTTGGTTGTGTATGTTTTAAAAAATTAAATTTTGCAAGAAACTAAATTATGGATAGCACATATGATGAATTGCTTGTCTGAATAACTTTAAGCTAATTGCTTGAATATTGCTATACCATTGACTATCTGAAAAACACTTTTAGAGATAAATTAGGCTAATTTTGATCATTGTTAAGAGTCATTTTTATTGTAGATAACATAAATTAATCACTTTAATTTTGTTTAAAGATAAAAAGTTGTAAAAGTTTTTGTCACTCATTTTGGGATTATTAATAACCAACTGAACAATTGAACTGTAAAATTTATTATTTTCAATTATTTAATTGCTATTAACAGCTAACACGTTTTTTTTTATATCTTGCTAGTTTTTTCTGATAGCAGTTAGGATATGTTTGTAATACTTTTTTAAAAATTTATTGTACAATTTTTAATATTAACAAATCTTGAGAACAAAAATTATATCTAAAAGCTTCAGAATTTCCTTTTCATGGTAGATAAATCCTAAACACAAATTTTCAATAAGATTTGATGGAATTAGGAAGAGGCTATCTTTCATTTGTTGTGAAAGAAACCAAAGTTCAAGTCTCAAAAGAAATTTAGAAATAAAATTCTTGCCTTGCATGACATTCTTTGTATGCTGAGTGGCAAAGATTCATCATAGACATTCTTTGAAAATAACTGTACTGCGAGAGAGAGATTAGGAAGGGTGAGAACTTGGCGAACATGGTGAACAAAATCAGCTAATGTGCTATATGCAAGTGGACGCAAAGCTTCATTCACTGTCCACCCACTCCCAATAAGAACATCCTCATCAAAAAGTTGCTCAATATGAGGAACAAATTCTAAATAAACAAAAAAAAATATGTTTAAAGAGAGTTCAAGATACTCAAATGTTTTGTACAAGCTCCAAATAACTTAATGCAATTTAAAAAAATGTAATTTAAAAATACAATTAAAAAAAAACTCTTTTAAATAAGCTAAATTTAAAATGATACATGTGATTCAATCATTAAAGAAAATGATTTTTAATGGTAAGTTTAATGATACATGTGATTCAATCATTAAAGAAAATGATTTTCTGGAGTTTTTTTATTCAGTGTCACGAAATGACTTTTAATTCGAACCTCTTGTCCCGAGAAAACCCTTTGGAGGTTTGAGAGTACAATGTGTAGAATTACACTAGAGTTGGTTTTGAAATCTTTCATCATTGTCCGAGAAAGAAAAATCAGTTTAAAGTTTCTAATTTTATGCTTATTTAATAAGGTCAATAAACTAAGAGTTTTTCTTTTTCAAAAAAACTGTCTATTTTGGTTATTTGTTTTACAAATAGTACATACAAAATATTTTAGCAAAAAAATAATTAACTAAAAAATTCCGGGAAAAACCTGCAAACAGTTTAGAAACCGTTTTAAAAGAACAAGGTGTGCGTCATTTTTCAAAATGCCTAACCAAGCAAAAACTCATGAAGACAACAGGAAAACTGTCTGTTTTCTCTGTATGAACAAAGCTAACAGGCAGCTGACTGATTTTATGATTAAACGCAGTCAAGAAATTTTGGGCCAAAGAATCAACTTTGAAGACCAAAGAGTACCAATTGGAATCTGTGAAAACTGTCGAGTAAGTCTCAGAAGAAAAGGTGAAGGGAGAGATGTCCAACTTCCTTCCTTGCCAGACTATCAAAACATAAAGATCCGTCCTGCAACAAGAGAATCAGCATGTGATTGCTTGATTTGTAGTGTGGGAAAAGCAAAATTCAGAAGCCCTCAGATAAGTGGAGCAACAAACACTGCCAGTCAGCTTATAGAACAGCCAATTGTTGAGAAAAGATGTTCAGCATGCTTTTCATTGATAGGAAGAGGCATCCCTCATGTCTGTACTAAAGCAATGTTACGACAGAACTTACTCGAAGTTGCAGAAAAGGACAAAAAAGCAGCAGAAAGAGTGGCTGTTTCTGTAATTGCCAACAAAGTTCCTTCCCCCCATGGCACTGTCCGTCTCAATCAAGGAGTAGGAAGACCCTTTCCAGTAACTCCAGGTAAAAACTGTACTTTTTAAACAAAAAAAACTTTTGTCAAAGGGCATAGCAATAAAATATACACTATGAATTTCGGAAATGATACAATGGTAACTTTCTGTGATTTTTTGCAGGTCCATCGCGACAAAGAGAATTATTTCCTTCATCTACACCCACCTTGACTGCACAACATCTAGTACAAGTTCAAAACCAGATTGGTCTTTCAAATAGAGGAATGAATATGCTTGCTTCAACTCTAAACAAAGTAGTTCCACAGCGTGTTGTGGAGAAAAATTTCAGAGAAAAGTTTGAATCTCTTGGAAAGCAACTTTCTGACCTCTTTGTCACCTCAGAAATTACTGATACATCCAAAAGCACTAGCCAAGAGTCTAAACATTTATTGGTGTACTGCAATGAAATGGAGTCATTAAGAAACACTGTTGCTGAAGTCAGAGGCCCTCAGTCAGACCAGCTTATTAAGGTGGGGATAGATGGTGGAGGCGGGTTCGTGAAAGTTTCTTTTGGTATTATGAGCTTAGAAACACCAGATACTTCTCCTCCATCAAAGAAACCTCTCTTTAAAAATTTCAAAGACTCAGGAGTGAAGCGTCAACTTTTGGTGGCCATTGCAGAAAATGTCTCTGAAAACTATGACAATGTCAAACAAATCCTGGATAAACTGTGTTTAGAGAGAATGTCTTTTGTGTTGTCATGCGACATGAAGCTTGCTAACATAATTTGTGGCTTGCAATCTCACTCTAGTGCACACCCTTGCACCTGGTGTGACATTGAGTCAAAGAATCTTCATCACAGTGGTGAGCTTCGAACATTTGGCTCCATTCGTTCTGATTTTGAAGGCTTCCAAGCAGCCGGTGCCCAAACAAAAAAGGCAAGGGACTTTCAAAATGTTGTTCACCAGCCAATAATAAGACTTTCTGATGATACTCTTGTCCTAGATTTTATTCCTCCTATGGAACTTCACCTTCTTATTGGTGTTGTGAACCACCTCTTTAAGAACCTCTGTCAGGTTTGGCAAAATGCAGATGAGTGGCCAAAGATGATCAACATTCAACAACAACCTTTTCATGGAGGACAATTTGCTGGCAATGAGTGTAGAAAGCTTTTGAGAAATGTTGACTCACTTCAACAACTTGCAGAGAAGCATGCTTGCTTTTTGGCATTTCCATTTATTGAAACCCTCAGAAAATTTGATGCTGTTGTTCATGCCTGCTTTGGGAATACACTCCAACAGAACTACTGTGAGCTTATTGAAGAGTTTAAAGCTTCCTATCTCAACCTTCCAAACACAAGTGTTACCCCCAAAGCACATGCTGTTTTCTTCCATGTGACACAGTTTATTGATCGCCACAACCACTCTCTGGGCATCTTTTCTGAGCAAGCCACAGAGTCACTTCACCACAACTTCAGTCTTCATTGGCAACGTTTCAAGAGGCCAGCCATCCATCGGGATTATCCCAGGAATCTTCGAAACTGTTTGATCGAGTATAACAGTAAACATTTATTTTGATTTCTATTTGTGGAAGAGACATTTACAGTTATTAATTACATATGCTATGTAAGAGTTTAATAAAGGCTTGCTTCTTAATCAATTGAGTAGAATAATTTTGTATAAGTATCTAGAATCATTAATGTTTTTCACAGCTTGAATTTCAAAGCTGAAAGTAGAAAACTGTTTGTCTTTCAAGAATAGTTTGTATGTATTTTTTTTGGTTTTGCTTTGTTTAGAGTTGCAAACACATTATATGTTGAAGAAATTTATATGTTATAATAGAGAACAAGATTTTTTTAAAGAAATTATTTTTTTGTAAAATTTTTATTCTGAGCAATAAAATTAGAAACTTTAAACTGATTTTTCTTTCTCGGACAATGATGAAAGATTTCAAAACCAACTCTAGTGTAATTCTACACATTGTACTCTCAAACCTCCAAAGGGTTTTCTTGGGACAAGAGGTTCGAATTAAAAGTCATTTCGTGACACTGTGTATTGTTACTGCTTGATTGTTGACCTGGTTTTAGTTTTGAAACAAAAAGTTGACAAAACTAAAATAAAAATGTTGACAAAATTATTAACTTTAAAAAACCTATGAACAGTAAAAGAAAGAACAGGAATTTAAAAAGGAAGTAAGAGTCAAAATAATTCTATGGATTTATGTATTGGTGAATCAAACTAATTATAAATAAAATTTACAATAACTATAAAACATAAAATTGTTGCATATAAACATAATTTGATTCATGATTTTATCTGATTAGTTCTCAGTTTTCAACTTATAAAACAGTAAGCAATCAAATATGTTGATACATTTTCAATCAAATATGTTGATACATTTTCTGGAAAACTTAAAGTGATTAATAAAAGTGAAGGAAATGAAAAGATGATTGGAACTTAAATAATACTAATAAGATAAACACTCAAGTTTCTGTTGTCATAGGAATTTTAATAAAACAAATGAATTTTTAGGTATATTTTTAAAAGAAACAAATTCAAAACAATTTAAAATCTTACAAAAAAATTGCATGATAGATCTGAAACTGGAGTAGAGTAATAAAAGGTCTTGCAAAGCAATGGCAACAAGTCTGAGAGTGATTTAGTTAAGGAATTTTGCTGCATTCCAATTAAAATTAAAAAAAAAAACTAAAAACATTTAAAGTGCAATCCTTTCCAATGAGACGCAAATCAATGTTCTTCGATCAAAATGTAGAAGACTGTATAGATATCTTTTTGAAAGCAAGGAATTGTGTTTTGTTATGGATGATGAAACTTACATTCAGAGTGCTTCCAGATCACAATTTTATATAGGAAAATGCTATAAAGCTACTCCCAACAAATGTTTATTATAAGAAAAATTCCTAGAAAAATACTTAGTTTGACAGTGTGGGAGTAAAAGCAAGCATTTAATTGCTATTAGATTTGTGGCTACTAAAATGTACATAAAAGATTATTTATAAAAGTATCTACTACCCTTTCATAAGACCAACAATAATTAGTGAATGATATCATCAAAATGATTTTTTTAAATTAAGTCTCCTATTGAATGAAATTTTAATTAGTTAATGTATTTGTAGGTGAATAGTATAGATATATTTAGAATATATTTACAGGTGATTACAGGTGATATTTATAAGAATATATTTATAGTATAGAGCATGGTTCTATCAATAGTTTCACTTGTTATTTAAATTAGATAAAGAAATTTTCACACAAATGATTTTCACTGGAATTGAACAAAATGATTCTTACTGTTAAAATATCATGTTAGAATATAATTTAACATATACTTTTAGGAATTATTTTGTAACTACTTTCTTTTTGCACAAAAATAACATGATTTGGAAAACTTACTAGACCGTAGTTCAGTGGCAAGAATGTGTCGTACAGCTATGAGAAGCTCTTTTCTCAAATGAGCAACTTCCTGAGGACAGTAACGAAACAGTGCAAGCATTCCTGCAACCATATTGGTTGAATACTGTCCAACTAAATCCTATAACAAAGTAGAAATTCATTAAAAAATTTGATTAAATTAGAAATCAATTTTAACTAATAGTTTTATAGGAATAAAATAAATTATCAATTATAAACCTTTAAAAAAATGTGTTAAAAAGTTCTCAATTGACAGAGGAAAAACCTTTTGAGATAAATTCTACATTTAAATACCTTTTTACACAGTTAAATATTATACTTCCTATGTCACAATAAACCAGGAAGTATTGAAGTATTATGTGATGTTAATAGAATAAGCTCTAACCTATGGTAGCCAACAAGAATTGATGAAACCTTTGCATAAATAATTAGTTATCTATAAGTTTATTATTTAAGTGTGGATAAATTAAGTAAATGTTTTAAAATTATATTGCAAATTCTTGCAATATAATTTTAAAACATTGACTTAATGAGTTGCAGAAGGTCTAAGAAGAGGATTTCTGCATAACTTCTAAATCTTAGGAGTAGTTGATAAGAAACAACTCCATACTAATATTCTGAATTTGAACAAAAGTGACCAAGAGATGTTAAGGTGGCATTAAAATATATAAATCTAAAAGATATAAAAGTTTGTCAAAAAGAGCTTTTTTCATGATCCATGCTACAATTTTTATCTTTGTATAAAATTCTGAAAAGGTTAATCAAGACTGATAATGATGGGTCCTGCTGCAGTATATCAGAAGTAGAAATCTTAGCATATATTCTCAAAGTGGATAGTAGTTTGATGAAAAGATCATTTTCTGTGCATTATCAGGTAAACATCTAATTGATAAGCTGGTGCAATAATGCAGAGTAACATTTCAGCTAAATATTCTTCAGCATGAATGTTATCCTATCCCTCCTGGAGTACATAAAATGATTACTTAATCACATTAAATTGTTAGCAAACTTGTTTCTATTAGACTTGTCTAAAGAAGTACAAGAGAGCAGAAGCAAGGATGTGAAGAACTATTGAGAATATTTCACCAAATGTTTTAAAGGAAGCTTACTAATTAAGATGTCATACGAGGCTGCTGTGTAGTTTCAACCCAAACAATTCCTCTCTGAGAAGAGATAATAGTTCCGAAAGGAAGTTAGACCTCCTTGTAATTTTTGCCTTTAAAATAACATTTATAGACCCCACTGTGTTGCATAGTAAAATTAAATTGAGATTCAAGGTTTTAATTGCTTTCATGAATTCACATGCATTCAATTAAATATCTTTTTTTGCTTGCTAAAAGTTTGATTTCATCAGCTGAAAGATTCTTTAAGAATGTTGGGCAGCCACTGTAGTGCTATGTTGTAGAAGTTAATTCAAGTTTATACAGGGTATTTTAGGTACTTTTCAGTGATAGAATTATTAGTTATTAAATGCTGAATCTTTTATGTATTTTACAATTTTTATAACAGAGTTGTGACTACAGATGAAATTAGGAACCACTACTCTTCTGTATCGATTTAAAAAGACTGCTCATAATAAAAAAAAAAAAAATCTGCTTTAGTTTAGACTTGTATTAACTCCATTAATCTCCTAACTTGCATGTTAGGAGACTTATTATTCAAAAAAATTGGAGATAAACTTATTAATCAGTGATTATTTACTTGAAATATCTTCACATTGTAAGCTAAAAAGGATAGTGTTTTTATTTGTGCAGCTGTAAAGTCAACATAAACCTCTTTGTTGAATGTAGGAGAGCTTCTAAAGAAAAAGTGATTTTTTAAAATACAAAAAAGATAAAGTTCTTTAAATGGAAACTACAAATTTTAGTTAAAAAATCATTAAAATTTAGAACTATTTTTTATTTAAAACTAAAAACTGGTTTAAATTACCTTGCAACTAATGAAGGTTGCAAAGTTATTGTTTTCATAACTACCGGTATAAATTCTTCTATTTTTGCTTGAACACTCTGTTTATAGAGCTAAATAGAAAGAAATTATATAGCTAAAGAAAAAGAAAAGGAAAAACTAAATCTTCTCATATGGATTTTAAATTAAAAAAAAAAAACAATCGAAAGAAACAATTTAATGATTTTGGTTTCATTCTTAGAGAATAAAAAACTGAAGAACTTTTTACTAAAAAGGTAAAATTTTATTTAGAACAAACCTGATACATGAGTACAACAATAATTGGGAGCTCTGCCAAAACTTTCAAAGACTCTGTTGCTTTGGGTATCAATACTATCTGTAAATTTTTACAATAAAATAAAGAGAAGTTTATATGTTATACTTAAAAGTATGTTATGAGCTTTTTACTATAAAACTTGTAAAATATTGATTGCAAGTTTCATTTACTACAAATGTTTACTGAAATTATTAACATTGTTGTATTTCATTTTTACTTTTTTAATGAACAATAATCTGGCTGTATTTAGTATATGGGCATTAATACCTTTAGCAAAATTAGCATTGAAAATGTTGCAGCTTGAAACAAACTATATAGTATTAAATTCACTATATAGTATGTACACAGTACTAAACTATAAGCTCCAAAAAATTTCATCAAGCAGACATTTTCCTTAATTACATTTTTTTTTTTTTGATTTTCTTTACTTAAATAACATAAATTATACTTATTTCATAAAAAATCTCAAAAGAAAGAAAGGAAAAATCTCAGTTATAAAAGGTAGTACTTGTCCTGTTCGTCCAGAATTATCGCTTGTTTGACCAATAGGTGATGAAGGTAATTTGGCAGGTGCTGTTACTAATTTCATAGCATTCTGGGAACTTGTGCCACTGTCTAGCGGTAAATGACCTGTTGCAGTAACAGCAACAATATCAAAATGTGTTTTCTAAACAAAAAAATGTATATATATAGTGCTTTCAAAAAATAGGACTCTAAAAGAATACTAAGATTTTATTTCTAATATTTTTATTTCTAAAAAAGTAATACAGTATAAAATTAGATTACACCAAAAAAGCCACAACAAAAAACAGCAAAAATTGTATTTAAATTCGCTCCACATGGTATTTTGTAAGCTATTGGATTAGTTTTACTTTATTGTTTTTACTTTATGGGTTTCTGTTAAACTTTTTAGATACTTCCGTTTTCTGAAAGACAAAAAAAAGGCAAGCTAATATCAACATTTTACCTAGGTATTATCCTAACTTTTACCATTAAAATCTTATTTTTAATTAATTTAGATGTAATTGTGATTATTACCTTTTCTCTTTCTCTTTTATGAAAACTTTATGAAATTACTATTTAATAATAAAAATGAAAATTAATATTGTAATACTTGAAACAAATATTCTTTTACTGTTTAATTGTAAAAAATGGCTCAGCAACTGTCATAGGAAAGATATCCACACAACTTTTATTTTTAAACAAAAACTTTTATTTTATGTCACTAGTTAAATGCAAACAACTTTTATGAAATTCATTAACAAAGATCTTGAAAGACTCTGGCCATGATTCACATGAATAAAGTTAAACCATATCAGTTTTAATATTTGTATGAAGAACGTGCACAGAGTGCTTCCAGATCACAAGTGTACAAAAAAGTAATAAAAAATATTTTGAACATATCCTTTTCCCCTCTTTGTTTCATTCTTATTAAAAGTTATATCTAAAAGTTATTCTATGAAAAAATTTAAATATTTAACAAAGAAGTTATAAAAAACTAATAAACTATTTATGTTAGAAATGTAAAATATTGTAACAACTGAAAATAACTGAATTAAAATGCTATCTAAATATTATAAAAGAAAAATTTTTGCGCAAAAGAGCAAAAGATACATTAGGACATGCTGTACTTTTCAACTTTCATTTAAAAAGTTGAAAAGTGCATTGATATCAAGGTTATAAAATTTAACCTTCTTCTTTATTTTCATAATTTATTCTATTGGTACTAAAAATGAATGCTAAAATTAATAGAGGTCTTTCTTGTTACTAACAAGAGATCTAATCACTCTAGCTCAAGTTAGCTATAAAAACTAACTATTTTTAAAATTCTTTTTATTACATTAAATATTTTAACTTTTTTAAACTTTTTTTTTTTTTTTGAACTTTGAATTTTGAACCACATAGGGAAATGAAGAAATTTAAACATTGTTTTTTAATTTCATTTCTCTTTAATCTATGCACACATCAAAAGTAAGGAAGAAATTATGCTTGCACACATCAAAAGTAAGGAAGAAATTATGCTTGCACACATCAAAAGTAAGGAAGAAATTATGTTTGCACACATCAAAAGTAAGGAAGAAATTATGCTTGCACACATCAAAAGTAAGGAAGAAATTATGTTTGCACACATCAAAAGTAAGGAAGAAATTATGCTTGCACACATCAAAAGTAAGGAAGAAATTATGCTTGCACACATCAAAAGTAAGGAAGAAATTATGTTGAGCCACCTTGAATGGACTAAAGTGCCTGGTTTTTGGTTTCCTAAATTTTTAAAAAGATTTCTTGAAATTGGTTTTATTTCTGGCATATTTCAGATCTGAGGATAAATCTTTTATTAATTCTTCTTCATGAAGTTCAATTAAAACCAAGACCTTACATATATTTGCCTGAAATTGTAATTTCCTTTTATTTCAGCAACTTTCCAAGGGGTCCAGAAAAACCCTGTCTGTGAGGTTGTCTTACCATCAATCTCATCTATTAAATATCAAAAGGTTCCTTTTGTGCAAAGTGAAGATATTAGCCATCCTAACTTTCTTTTTAATTTAATCACTAAACAATGTGTAACACCTCCATTATATCTTGTATTTGTAGCTTTGCCATCAAAACCAACTTTAAGGTATCTTTAACACTTTAAGCAAAAAAGACCAGTGAAATATTTTATTTGCAATATGTTCAGCAGGCTTACTCTTTTATTTTAAAAATATTTCTTCTTTGGTTAAATAATGAAGATAGTTACCATATTCATCAGTCAAAGTGTAACGATCTTCCTTTTTAACTTAAAGATAAAACGTTTAGTTTCCTCATTAAATGTGAATACATAGGTTTTGTCACTTCTTTTATCAAAGAGAATGCAAAAAACACCTCCAGATTCAAATATATTCTATGAAAAAACCTTATCTTTAACTCTATGCAGGTTATTTTTGTCCAGAAAAAAAAAAAAGAGCTGATTCTGGGAACAATTTTACCATTACTAATTTACCATTTCCTTTTTTATGACCTCAAATCATGTTCTTTCTTAGTACTTTGCTCTATTGCCTTTTGTTTTCTTGTGATCTCTTTAAAACCTGTTGATCCTGTCACAATGTGAGCTTTCTCCCCCTTCTTTATTCTCTACACTTAAATAAATTTTAACTCCATCAAGTTGATGTTTCAAACATACTCCTTGTTGATGTTTCAAACATACAGTTTTCTTTTACATCTCAGACAATTAGATTGATTACAGAAAAGAATCTTTGCAGTTTTTTATAACAATTGCAACATTATGTTGTCAATTTTTTCCTTTTTTTTTTTTTTTTTTTTCAAACTTTTTCTACAAATGCTACATATACATCATTATACACTTTTTTGATATTTCTGTCTATTGATTTATCTGTAAAATTTTTTTTACTTAGAGCAGTAATACTCAAACTTGAAAATTTAAAACAAAATCATCAAACAATTCATCAACAAGTTCATCAACATCAAAAAGTTATCAGCATTTTAAATGTCTTTAAATTTGTGCACAAATTATGTTCATTTGTGTTCAGCTTTTTCTCTTCCTAAACAATTTCTAATTTTGCTCCAAACAAATACAATCTCATTGAATTAATATGTAGGAAAACAATTAGCATCTTTTAGTTTAAATGTATAGTAGCCATGCATAAATTCAGGATAGACTTTAATCAACCATTCCTCAGCTTTTTTCTTGACTTCTATTCAATGTTCTTCCTAAGTAAATATTGAACATACTGTTATACAAGTGTAAGAGTAGATAACTCAAATGTTTAAATTTGACCACATAGAATATTCTAATTTTTTTACAATTTTACAATAAGTTACCTTTATACTTTGGATATGTTAAATTGGCCAGAAAATGACATGAAATGATTGCTTTCTTAAACCTCTTTAAAAGAGTTTACTTCCATTATGGATACTATGAGCAATTATAGGATCATTACTGACTGTTCTCCGACCATCTTAAATTAGTGTAACAGCACAATCATCAGCAAGATCTTTTTTTATTGAATTGATTACTTCTTCATTTAGCTTTACTAAGAGTTCGGAAGATATCTGTTTTCTATTTGGTGGCTTGCATCCAGGTCTAAGTTTTTTAATCAGTTTGGTAAATTCAAGATTTTCTACTACTTCGAATGGTATGTTTGCTAAAAAGAAAAACCTTGCAACTTGCAAACCCAGTTCATCCTTCTGATTACTTGTTGTTGTAATAACAAATTTAGAAATGGATGTTTATCATTGCAACTTTGTTGGAATTGAATGAAAAATTGAAGAACAAGAAGAATCACTAATGAAGCTTAAATGATCTTGCTCTTCATCTTCTGACTTATTTGATGCTGGAGATGCAGGTGGTCTTGATTCTAAAACTGATATACTGCTAAATACTTCTACCAAATCATAAGCATTTTCTTTTTTCATTCTTCTACACTTATCCAAATGGCTCTAAACTCTCTTTTTAATGATGCTCTCTTTGCAATAATTACATATTACTCTATTTGGTTAATCACTTAATATGGCCACTTCATTCCGCTCACTAGCCCTATTTCTTCCTTCGAATGATACTTTGGTTAAAGAAGGTGTAATCTACTTACATTTTAAATGTAACTAAAATTTTAAAATGAAATTTTATTTCGAATTAGTTTTTTTTAAAAAAATTTTATTATATTATTTTATTAAAAATTTTATTATATTATTTTTAAAATAATTAGATTAGATTTTTAAAAAAAATCTAATCTAATTATTAACTAAGCTATTATATAAGACAATATACATGTAAAATTGAAAAAATAAATAATGATAAATTAATCCAAATTTGTTACTAAAGACTTTTACCAAACTAGAGATTTTGTTTTAGTAAAAACCCAAAAATGCAATAACCAAAAAATCTATAAATATAAAGTTATATCAAAACATTAAAATATTTTTTATTTGAGTACCCCTAAAACTTTTGTGCTTGTTAAAAAAATTTGAATTTTATCATGGAGTGTTTGTTATTGCTTCCACAAGAATCTCATTTTCATCTTAAGTTAATCTTTTCATCTAAAAAAATGAAGCAAAGCCCATTTTTGCAAATAAAGACTTTATTTCAGTTTTTTTAAATAACTATACAAATAAAATGAATACAAATGAAGATTTTTGAAAAGTACAAGATGCTCTAATATACATAGTTCTGTATCACTGCTTGCTTTAACAGTGGTCTGAGTTTTAAAAAAAAACTTTAAATTTTTAATTTGTAACCTAAGGACTTACAGCAATGTTGTGAAACTCTTTGTAGAAATTTATTACAAATTGCAAAAACATCTTAACCTAAATAAAAAATCAAGTGCAGCATATTTTTTATGCAGAAGAATATCTGAAGAAAGTTAAAATAAAGCTATCAAATGGACAATAAACTATGAAATACCTCTGGTTTAATTTGTGGTCGAAATTGTTTATGAAGTTCTATGATTATGCGTAAACCAACTAGTACATTTTCTTCATTATCAATCTGAAATGTATATTACTATGCCAATAAAAATAAATAATCTCTTTTTGATAAAAAAAAAAAATTCAATAAGGTTTCTTTAAATATAAAATGCTATAAAACAAAAATCATTTTCTTACATTAAGTATGTGGAACATGATATCAAGTATACTCTAAACAAAAAATTAGTTAGTGAATTCCTTTTTTCTAGAACTTTCAAGATTTTACAAAATATACTAAACCTGATATTTTAAACTAATTGTTTTATTAAAAGAATCAATATCTTACATGAAAATTTAATTATAGTTATTTAACATACAGAAATATGGGGTTTTAGAGTGTCATTTGCAGGTATTCGATGGACAATATCTAACAACAGCTTTCGTAACTCCTAAAATAAAAGAAAAAGCTACAAAAATGCATAATATTCTAACATAAAGTTTAAACTTATCTTTAAAAAATTATCAAAGTTTTAAAGAGAAAAAGCATATTTTTTACTTGTTTAACAGAATCTGTTGAGAAATGAGCTTCACCTGAAGAAAAGTACCATATTTTTTATAGTTTTTTAATTTATATAAAGAAAAAAATAAATTTTTAGATAGTAAAAAAGAATAATAATACACCTACTGTCTTTTAAATATGATAAAAACTTTGGAATTGCATGTTCCAAAAAACCAGAATAATGATTTGATGAGCATATACTCTAAATTATATCTTTAATTATAAATTTAAACTTTATGAGTTCAAAATAATAATTTATTACATCCAATTTATAATTACATTACCCAAGACTGTTAGTCGTTTCTAATTAGTAATATTATATCTCCAAGATTTCAATTTAAGTTACAATACAAACATAAATAGATTGTATATATCTCAAGTATGTCTAATAAAACTAAGATATTTACATAAAAAGTAAAAAAAAAACATAAAATTACAAGTGCTTACCTCAAAGAACTGAGATATTTCTTGAATAAATTTTAGTCTGTCATCATCACCTTAAAAGTGATAAATTTATTAGCTAACCAAGCATTTGCAACAGTGGCAAATATTTAATGGTTTTTTAATAGCAAATATACAATAGTTTTTTTAGGATTTTTAAAAATAAATTTATTAACATGGAATATAAAATGAATATAACATTCATAACTTATATAAAACATTTAATAACTAACCAGTATTGCACTTTTTAATAAAGTTACTTACTGACAGAAGGATCTACTAAAGCATTTGCATATTGGTGGTACTCAGTTAAACTTGAATCTTTTGATGTCATTTTATTGTGATTTTGGCACATATATTTATTATATACACTACCAAATTTTTTTAAAAATATTAACAAAATCAGCCAAATATTAGCTAGCAAAATAGCATACACTTCACTGACAAAATAATCAGTATATATACCTAAATTTTGAAACTGTATACTTTTTTGACAAAAACAAAAGTCATAAAGAGATGCCTTAAATACTTGTACTAGTCTGTTTTTTTATATTTTTTGTGAAACTTTTATACTTAGAGGAATAGAAATCAAAAAACTTTCCCATCTAGCTACACTTAAATATTATTTAGCTTGCCATATTACTTTAATTTTGTATGAATGTATGACAATATTTAAAGTATGCTGTAGTAGTATGCATAAATTGTTCATACGTATAATCAATGTTAAATTGTAATATATATATATATATATATATATATATATATATATATATATATATATATATATATATATATATATATATATATATATATATATATATATATATATATATATATATATATATATATATATATATATATATATATATATATATATAAGAAAGGTTATTTTATGTGTTAAAAATTTGCATGCATATTTAGAGCTTTACTTTGTTGTGTAGCCAAGAAAAAAAAAACATTTTAGCAAATATTTAAACTACTTTTATGTACATAATCAATTACTACTATTATTTACTACTATTGGTTCAAATGTCTCTTACCAGCATTAACACGGGTTGCTTTAAATACCCGGGGGATAATATTTTTAAACATACCGCATTTTGATGGCCAAAAAAAACCAAGTTTTTCTTCAATACCCTTAAACGGGTTTAAACTAAAGCAGTGCACTAATGGCTCAATTGTCAATTCTATGAAATAAAATTTAAGAATAAAATAAAAAAAGCAATTTAATATGTTTACTATACTATCATATGACAAATATTTTATACTAAGTAGATGAGAGCTAACAAGATTCTACTTTTTAAATGCAACTTGAATTCATTGATTTACAAAATAAAAGATTAAACTAAGCATTATATTACTAAAACATCATAAACGAACAATTCATGTAAAATATGTAAATTAAATTAATATAAACGAACAAGTCATGCAAAAAGTGTACATTAAATTTATATATAATTAAATGAACTATTAAATTAAACGAATATAAATTCGTTATTTTTTGTGAGAAAATTCTCAATTGTTGAACTCCTAAAATCTTTTTAAATTTCTCTTGATTCAAGAGCTTTCACTGAAAAAATTTCAAATGAAACAATCTTAATTATAGTGCGTTACAAATGAACATTAATTCTTCCAGAAACATTCTCTTTATTCTTCTATAAACATTCTTTTTGTGCGACTGCTTTCATTTATAAGGAGGTTTCTGGTAAAATATTTTTGTTATTTTTTTAGTATAAAAGTAGGTGTTGTTCTTGTGACTTTCTAAACGTCATGCTTTAAAAATTTCTCTTCGTAATATTAATGTAGTGATTTAAAAGTATAGAAAAAAATTTTAATTTTTGGCAATTTTTTAGTTAAGTTACTTTGCTCATACAAAAAACGTGCCAACCCGTGTCTTCCTGGAATTTTTTACTACAAAAGTTTTTTTTATAGTATGTTATTATTATTATCATTATTATTATTATTATCATTATTATCATTATTATTATTATTATCATTATTATTATTATTATTATTATTATTATTATTATTATTATTATTATTATTATTATTATTATTATTATTATTATTATTATTATTATTATTATTATTATTATTATTATTATTATTATTATTATTATTATTATTATTATTATTATTATTATTATTATTATTATTATTATTATTATTATTATTATTATTATTATTATTATTATTATTATTATTATTATTATTATTATTATTATTATTATTATTATTATTATTATTATTATTATTATTATTATTATTATTATTATTATTATTATTATTATTATTATTATTATTATTATTATTATTATTATTATTATTATTATTATTATTATTATTATTATTATTATTATTATTATTATTATTATTATTATTATTATTATTATTATTATTATTATTATTATTATTATTATTATTATTATTATTATTATTATTATTATTATTATTATTATTATTATTATTATTATTATTATTATTATTATTATTATTATTATTATTATTATTATTATTATTATTATTATTATTATTATTATTATTATTATTATTATTATTATTATTATTATTATTATTATTATTATTATTATTATTATTATTATTATTATTATTATTATTACAAAAATTAGGAAAGATGAAGTTTGTCAGTTTTTAAAAGCTAAATGACGTGGAATAAAAACATTTATTTATGTAAAGTGGCATCAAACTTTTTTTTTTATATTGACAGCTGTCACTTTAAATATATTTTGAAGAACAAAATTGTTTTAAAGTCTATATATGTTATTTATATAATTTTTATTAATTCTATTATCACGGTTCATAGGAACATGCTCTAAGATCTTGCAACAAATCCCCAGAAATTTTTTTTTATTATTATTATCAAAAAACATTTCCTCATTCAAAAAATGTAAAAGACAACTTTTTTTAGTGGGGGCCTGGGGAAATCACATATTTTAGGGGAGTGCCCAGGAATTTTGTTGTTCAAGACTAGATTCCTGAAAAAACAGTTTAAAGCTAACAATGTTTTTAAGCAACTTATTGCAAGCATTGCCTTCCAAATGTTGAAAAAATTTTTAACATTTTCAAAAACGATTATTCTTAAAACGATTGAAAAAAATTTATTTGAAATTATTCCTTGTTTTCAAATAAATTATTTTCAATCTCTTTTCAATTATTTTCAATCTCTTTTAAAATTTTGTTTACAACACCAAGCAGTATATGTAGACGAGGAATATTTACAAGTTTTAGTATTTTTTTGTTTTTATCGTCTGTTAATTAAGGGGGATTGACAACATTTGTGTACTTTTTTGCTTTTTTTAAATTTTCACCACCAGCCATCCATTGATCGTACAATTTACATTTCCAAATATTCTAGATTATAATGATCAGCTTTTTGAAAGTCAGGAGATGACGTCATGTAATACGGACTTGGGTGCTTTGATGTTGCAGTTTGTTTTCTAACCATTTAAAGAAAAACCTTTAGATCTTCAGATACAATGTAATCTAAGGATGAAATGTTCAACTTATCCAAAATTTACCGCAAATTATGGTATTTTTCGTTCAATGAAGGCAAATTGGCCAAGATAATAATTTTGTGGACACTTTTTGAATCTTTAAAATATTTGTACGCGCATCCGTCACACTTGCTCAGTTTCTCTGAAATTTTATTATTTTCTAACTCTTGTTTTAGGATAATTGACAAAGTAACTTTAAGGAATCCCTGCCCTCCATTATTAGCCTAATTCAGCATTCCTTTAAAAAATGTTGTTTTTTTTTGCAAAACCAAATGCGAAAAAGTTTCGGCTTTTTATCGAAAAAAAGAAAAAAAGAAAGAAAAAGGAAACCAGCTTTTAAATCACTCAGAAAAGAAAAAGCATATCTCACAAAAAAAGAAGTGAAAATAACTTTTGCCCACAAAAACTAAAACGCTTTACTTAAAAACTGGATATAAAAAATCACCGAGGTAAAATTTTACGGATATTTGTAAAAAGGGAAAATTTCTTAAAAAACTTTCAGAAAATTGTTTTTATGCTTCTTGATTGTACTACATAGATTAAATATATAACTTATATTTGCAAAACTCTCGATAATGTAAAAAAATCAGGGAATTTTTATATTAAACGAAATTAAATGTGAACAAAAAATTCTTTCGTCATTAAATCTTAATCATTAAATCTGCGTTTAAAATTTTTATCAATAAAAACGTTTAACATCATAAATAATTTTAACGCAATTAAATATTGCTTCTAAAGGTTCCCGATCTTTGCAGTAAATAAAAAACAGAAACTTTAGGACGTTTGAACAATCCTTCGTTTCGCTTCCCACTTATGCTTAAGGTCATTTTTTCTTACAATGGTGTAATTATTTTCCAAGCATAATGTTTTCATTTGATTGAAAACTATTCTTATAATAAGTAATTAATTTTAGTACTTTCCAAATAGTTATGTAACAAAAAAAAAAAAACACAAAACACAAAACAAAAAACACAAACAAATACACATACATGTAAAGATTTACACATATGAGATATCTCTTCCAATATATTTTTTTCATTTATTTTTAACAGAAAAAATATATTGGAAGAGTTATCTTAAATTTGAACTATGGCTTCCTCTCACTAGTCAATGCGTACCGGAATGCTGATTTATTGAAAGAGGTATTAATATTTCGACTTACATATATATCAGCCAGTGTTTTATTATCTTCCGAAACTTTTTTTTTTATATCATGCTTTGTGTGAGGCCAGATGTTATTTACAAGTACAAAGCATAACAGCGTTAATATACTTAGTTCTCCAAATATAAGGAAAGTAACCGAGTGGCCATACTCATGAACCATTAATCCACCTACTAATCCTCCAATAGAAAAGCCGAGCCCACTCTGTACTCCACTAAAGAGTCCATGCAAAATGTATCCAGTCGCACCCTCCTGTCTAATGTAAGAAATTAGTGATGATCTAATAGCAGCAGATGTCATCCCATGTGTAATTTCAATTGGGAGTACTAACCAGGGCTGGCGCAAGAAACTGTAATAAAAAAATCTTGCAGAAAAGAAAAACAGTCCGATGTATATTAAACGGAAATGTCCAATATAGCCCATCAATCTCTCAGCAATAATGTAAAATAGAACCTCTGCAATACTATTTATTAACGAAACAAATGCCAGTAAAATTTGCAATCCTCCCATTTCTCGCAGATGCCAGAATAAAAATGTAGATATAAAGCCATTTCCAAATCCACAAAAAAAAGTCACAACCACTAAACTTGCAAGATGAACATCGTTTATTGTTTTAACCGACTGCCAAAATGTTGCTATTGTTTCATCTAAATCAACTTTGTCAATTACTGACGTTGTATGAAATTGGGTAGCAACTATAAAAGCCATTAACATGAAAAAACCGAAAGCGTAAAAGCATGGACTGTAATTTATATCGCTTGTTTTGGTACATCGGTTAAGAACTGAAGTAAAGCTGACAAAAGTTCCAATTGCAAAAGTAAACATAGATGAGCCAACAGCAGCCCATAACACCTGTTGTGCGAAAGATTGACCGTGCTCTTTTAACTTTTTAAAAGTGTATATATCTGCTAACACTTGGGCAGGCGAGGCTAAACTTACGCCAACGATGGTAACCAAAAGAAGTAAAATGAACACATGCGAAGTATCAGTTAAATGTTTTTCAGGATCATATTCCGCATAAACGGTAGCCATGTCTAATGATGAGTTTAAAATAATAGATTGGGAAAAATAATCCTCTGAGACCTCCTCCTCTTCTTCAACTTGGACCTTACGTTTTAAAACAAATACTTTTTGGTCTCTTAATGTTGAAAAATCAAACCAGTTTCCAGCTTTTGTGGATTGTTTGTTACTTATGTTATTCATACTTAAACAGGCTTTTGGTTGGTCTTTGGGGATAAACAAAATTCCAACGGTGCTTGAAAACCAGAAAAACAAAGCTAACAGAATGAAACACTTATGACATCGATATTTTTCTGCCAACACACACCAAAGAGGAACAAATAATAATTGAACAAAATTTCTCGAAGCGACTATAGCCCCAACTTGTCTAGGAGAAAGAAATAATTGACGGTAGTAGAGCGGGAGATAAGGCCACAACGAACCCATGGCGGAGCTGTAATAGAAGTAAAATAATTTACAAAACACAAGATTTCGGTTGACGTCTGGTAAAAATTTGTATTTATTCTCGACATTTTTGTTTCGTAGTTCATCTTGAGTAAAAGAGTCGCTGTTATTGTTTTCGTAAGGTGGTATCTTTAGCAGACTCTTATAATGAGCCATAAGTTATACAAAAAGAAAAAACTTCTTAAAAGAATAAACTTTTCAGGGTTAAAAGTTACATAAGTTTGAACACTCTATAACACACTATACAACTATGCAACTTTCTACTCAAGGTTTTAATAACAACTTTAAAGACGCTATAAAAGGCATCATTTGCAGCATACTTTAGCTTGAGTTTGTAATTCGATTCTAACTGAAGATCTTTTTATCTAAGTTACACAACGATCAGTTTTACTTTAAGATTAAGTTTTATATATTTGGAATTTGATTGTTGAATGCAAAAAAACTGAGCTCAATTTATTGGGAAGAATGAAACTTTAAAGTGGTTTAGTTAAAATTAGTGATCCAAAATTAGCTCTCGAGATAATTACTGCACACACTTAAAAGGTTAAAAATTAGAAGTATTTTATGAAAAAAACATATTTCTCTGTAATGTGGTAAGTTAAATAAATTTGGAGAGAGCGGGGGAGGGGGAGGGGGAGGGGGTCAAAACTCAAAACATTGCTCTTCTTTAAAGGTTTTTAGTTGAAATTATTTTTACTTTTTTAAACCACTCTTTCCTATAGGTTAACATGAGATAGAAACCGTTGAAAACGGATTATTAACCGCATCTTTTTTTACTTTTCGACGGTTTTATCTGTTGAGCACCGAAATAGATTTTGATGAATTTGAAATCTATGAATATTCATGAATTTTGACCCAACTATAAAATGGCACATTTTTTAAAAAAAAAATTAATTTCCCCTAATCAGTAGGTTACTGGGAGGATTTTTAGAGGGTATTTTTGTTCTAGTTCTCAAATCACCTAGCCTGTGTCTCAAATCAAAGTTTTTTTTATTTAGAGGCTAATTACAATAGATAAATTTGTCTTAATAAATTGTGTAAATAGTCTGATAATTTGTTTAAGTTAAGACAATTCGTCTGAATATTGATTCATATAATGAGTTTCTTCAAATATATCAAAATTTGTTTTGTTTTATAAAAAAGTTTATTTTCAAATGAGCCTGCAAAAAGCAAGATTTCATTCAGAAAATAGGAGATCTATCTGTTTCTGTTGTTTTGATTGTGACAAAAAATTTCTATCTATGCAGAAAAACAGCTCATTGATTCATTTAATAAAAAAATTCGATAACCCTGGATTCGTTTGGACATAAATTCTCATCTGATTGAAATTTGTGGAAGCTGAAAGACTAACCTATATTTTAAACAGTAAGGTAAGGCTATCAGTAAAGCTGTAGAGAGATCCTGGTTGAATGGATGTCAGCAAATTAAACAGTTAGGAAAAACAAACCAAGGAAATGATTACTGCTCCTGTGCTGCTTTCGGCCAGGATAAGACATTAGAAGTAGCTGTAAGCTGAATCTTTCTGAATTCCCCTATAAAGAAAACTGAGAAGATTCCATTAAAAAAAAAAAGAATTCATTCGCTCAGAATGCTGTCATGTAGTTGGTCCTGGTATTCGTCACCCTTGCAACAAGAAAGCAAATTCAAAACCTTTGTGCCTTAACTACTTCTAAGGATCCCAAGGTCTCTGATAGTGTTGTTTCTTACGTACTAAAAGAAATATCTGTTGTAGGTGTCAGTATGAACATAAAACTTACAACAGGAGGAAAAGCTCTTCCTGTCAAAGTGTATAAAGACAGTTCACCTGTAAGGCTGATAAGAAATGAAACCATCATGAACTTGGAGATAAACCACGATCTTCCAGAATGTGTGGTGTTAAGAATAATGAAGGAGATAAGAAAAGGATTTGGTAGAACCGGGATACAGGAGAACACTTATGCAGATGTTAGAAATGGGTCCCACTAATTGGTTAGCTTTTACGATATTAAAAAAATGTAATATGTGGTAGAGTGGTAAAAGTTTTTTGAAAAAGATATTGTTTATTGTATTGACATATCAATGCTAGTAAAAGAAGTGTGCTCCTTAAGGAAATTGGATCTTTTTAATTCTGTTATACGTGTTGGTATCGATGGGGAACAGGAAACTCCAAAGATCATCATGTATTTGACCAACGTATTTGACCCAGCAGCATTAACTTTTCTACCAAGGAGCCAGAAGTATACTAGGGTCAACAAGGTGAATTATACTATGCATTGTTCGAAGTCTAAAAACACTTTTCTAACTCCTTCATCTTAATCAACCCTTCACTTGACTTTAGATCTAATGTAAATTTCAAATGAGCAATTCCTATAAATTTATTTTAAATACAGTAGTCCAAGAAATTGTTTTTAGTTCATTTTTAACATTTGGTAGAGATAAAGTCACATTAAATAAAAACTATAAAAGATTTTAATTTTTTTGGAAATTGTTCATTTAGATATATCTACAATTACGGCAAAAAAAAATTTTTTTTTTTCAAAATACACCAATAAATGTTATAATAATGATAGACTGGTAACAATATCACAAATAAAAGAAGTTACAAATGGCAAATAAATTTAAGTAGAATTAGGGTTGATATGTCACCGAAATCATAAAACTCCTTTTAGCAAAATAGTTACGTTTTAGGGGCCGAAAGGGCCCAATTTAGGAATTTATCCCCCAAATTCAGGACGTAAGTAAAAAAATAATTTGAAAATTTTATATATATATACATACATACATACATACATACATACATACACACACACACATACATACATACATACATACATACATACATACATACATACATACATACATACATACATACATACATACATACATACATACATACATACATACATACATACATACATACATAAATACATACATA
>QPEY01000171.1:137980-163161 GCA_014706445.1 Hydra viridissima
TATATATATATATATATATATATATATATATATATATATATATGCATTTTAGATGCTAATGTAGATGTTTTCACAGATGCAGAAGATAATTTACAAGGGCTTTTCTTCAAAGATATTTTTATGCATAGTGCTTACAATGCAGTTCCTGAATTTTTATGCATGGATGCAACTTATAAATTATTAGAAATTCGTCTGCCAGTATATATTCTGCTATGCAAAGATGGAGCTGGTAAGTCTGGATTGCTTATTTATATAACTTTAGGTACTAATTTTGAATTTGGTTACTGCTGTACTTTTTTTGTTAGAGTTTTGAAATTTTGCTTGTTACTAGAAGTATTTTCCATAGGTGAAAGTGAAATAGCTGCTGTAGGTTTGCTTATACGTGAAGATGCTGCATCTCTAAGGTTTGATTTATTAACTATATCTGGCTTTGATGTATTTACTTTATAGCATATAAAAATAATATTAAATAAAACAATCTGACAGTATTAGATGTCCTTGAGTCATACACACCCAGACAAAATTCTTTCAAAAAGAAAAATATACATAGAAAAAAGATTGTTTAAAAGTTATGAAATCTTTTGTATGTAATTTTTAGTTGGTTCATTGAAAGATTTAAGAGTTATAATACTTCTTGGCCAAAGACAAATGTCTTCATGACAGACAAAGACTTTACAGAGAGAGATGTATTACGTGGTGCTTTTCCAGGGGTTTCTCTATTACTCTGTTTATTTCATACCCTGCCGTAATAATCATTGTTGATATGTGAATAATTATTTGATTAAGGAATATTTTCTTGTTCAGATTTCAGTTAGGATTTTTTTTTAATTTGTTCGATTATCTACAGAAACTTACATATTTAGAGTTTTCTGATAAGCAGATATTATCTTGTATTTCAGAACCTTTAGTCGTGAAATTACAACTGTCAAACTTGGGATTACTAGTGGGGAACAAATTTCATCTCTAGAGTTTATTCAGAAATTAGTTTATGCAACCTCAGAGGAAAATTATGACGAGTTGTATAGACTATTTGTTTCATCAGCTCCTTCCACCGTTATAGATTATTATAACAACAATTGGCATAATATTCGTGATGAGTGGGTTTTTGGTTTGAAATTTATCAGTGGAAACTTCATGAATAGCACCAATAACCGCCTGGAAAATTTCAATGGAAAGTTAAAAGAAGTTATTGACTGTAACAGCTCCTTAAAAGAATTTCTTGATAAATTCTATGTTGTTTTAACATCTATGCGTAATGAAAGGGATAATAAGACAATTTTCCAAATCAAAAAAGTTTCTGTTGATGTATTTGATCCCAATTCTGCTGAGGCAGCTTATAAAAAAGTTTTGACATTGCTGCTCGACATGTTCTAAAGCAGATGTGCTTAAAGAAGTTACATTATTACCAGGTGAACAATTCATAGCAAACAGCCATGAAAGTATTCATACAGTGACTTCAAATTTTTGTTCTTGTATGTTTTGAAAGTCAATGAATTTACCATGTCATCACATATTTGCAGCTCATCAGATGCTTGGGATAAATTTGTTTGATACTGAGTTATGTTTTGAGAGGTGGACATTACAGCACTATCGTCGACATCAAAGAGCCTTTGGTACCCCAGTCATGGTTGAAAAGTCTGCAACTATAGATTTTCATGTTGCTCCAAAAGTAAAAGTTTGTTCTCAGCGTGAGAAGTTTAAACTTTTACTGTACAAGAGACATCACTTCTTGCTACTCTTGTATCTGAATCCTCAGGTCAGACATTTAAACAACGTCTCAGTCTTTCGCGAGTTTTAAGTAAAGGTTGAACAAATGGAAAGGTCATGGTAATTAATGAACTTATTGAAGAAGATGATTTAGTAACATCTAAAAAAATATCTAAACAAACGGGAACATCATCAATACCAGCAAAATTAGTTGTTTCCGATGCTGTTAATTTAACAACATTTTCTACAGTTGGAACAGGTAATTCGATTGACTTACCTATTAGTATTGATGTATCAACCTTACCAGGTAGTATTTGTTCAACAAATACTTCTTCAATAATGAGTGCATCTAAAAATGTTACCTACACAGATTCAATAAATTCATTGAGATGTACAGCAAATGTGAACAGTGAAGTCACTTTAGTAACTCCAAAAGTATTAAATAAAGAAAGTATATGTGGCACAGATAGGTATCCAATATGAAATTTTTAATAACAACTTTTTATCAGAGCAAGCTGAAATTGCAGAAAAAGCACCATATCAGCAAGAAGAGTTGACATCTGAGAGGAGTGATGCAGATGCAGGTTAAATTATAGATTTGTTGCAATGTTCTTGTTGCTATGTGTTTATGATAATATCAGTAAAACAAGAAGTAAATTATTTCTAGACTTCAAGAACCATATTTTATTGTAGATTCTCACTAGGCACGGATTCACATGCCTAAACATGCTATACACTGTGGGCGTCCTAAAGGTTCCACTTTAACCACTATTGGTCTACCAAAAAAACGACAACGTCAGTTGCATGAAGGACCAATACCTTTTTTGAAACTTCATTCGTCTAAAAGACATGCTAGTATGTATAACCAATTTTGTAGATTACAACTTGTAGTTTATTTTATTCATTGTTATTTCCTAAGTTTAATGTACAAGCAAACGTTTTGCTTCCTGCCAATCTAATAATACTAGTTATATATTTTTGTTGTAGTGATGCTGGGTTGGTTTTTGAAACCGGATGATGTCCAGAAAGCTCTTTCTGGCATTCTTATAAAAAGTATTAGAAAAAAGAGTGAATTGTATTTCTTCAGCAATTCTTAATGAAAGTGCACTTGGATCTCTTTGTCTCTGCAATCATATTTTATTTCAGATGGGTGGAAAGTGCTCAATGAAATAATTGATATCAAGTATAACCAACAAATTTGGCCTTGTGCAGTGTGCCGAAAATGTAAATCTGTGGGCAATGACATTGGGGGCTCAATAGCGTGTGATTCCTGCCTTTTGTGGTTTTACAAAAAATGTGTTGGCAAGAAAGAGGCAAGAAAGAGGCTTGGTTTATTAAATCAAAATACTGGTTTTGTCGTTTTTGCTGAACTGTTTTAAGAATGATGTACAATTACAATTTTTTTTATTTTATTTGGTATTAAATGTTTTACTTTATTATTATATTTTGTATCTGATCTGTTTTAAATGTTTTACAAACATTTTTGCAAATGGTTAAGTAGCAATATTTGTGTGCAGTTTTGAGTAGAGCATGTCCCAGCTCTGGATATTTTTCTTTAATATGAAACACTTCTTTAAAAGCATTAAGATCATTGTTTGGAGCATTGTTAGTAAGATATGCTTTCAAAAACTATGGAGTATGGCAGATTGCAACAAAGAAAGAAGCAGTTTCCACCAAGGTTTTCTCTTCTTCATTCATGTTTTAAATTCAAACAAATGTTGTGCTTTTAAAGTGGTTGATTTATATCTTGATTTATATCTTTCTTAAGAGCGTTATCCAAATATTGTAATGTTTTTTTTCAAAATATTATATTCAAGGCATTTTCCAAATTTTATTTTAATAATTTCTAAAATAATTTAAATAATAATTAAAATATAATAATAATAATAAATAATAATTTCTAAAAATAATTTGTGTAGTTTAAATTTCAAGAAAATTTTAAGTTAAAGATGAAAAAAAATTTCAAGAATTTAATTCACATATTTTAGAACATTTTATCATAAATGTTATAACTTACTTCAGATACTTCATGATTATGTTCATTGTTTAAATCTTGCAAAATTAATGTTTGCCCATCTTCTGATGCTTTAAAACTTAAGAAGAATGGACACTCTTTCTTATAAGTTCTATAATAAACATGTTCAAAACCGGTTATTTTTTCATGAAAAGAATATGCTATCCTTTGATGAAATAAGGCATTTAAGTTAGAACATTGTTTATTTCCTATGCATAAATAAGTTATCAATTTATTTTTTTAAACCTTTATTCATAATAAATCCTTCATTAATAATAACAAAGTTGTAAAACAAAAAAAGTACTAACAAAGTTTGACATTTTCCATTTCCTTTATTTGTAAATTTCCTTCCACCATACAACAATACTTTTTTTAGTAATCTGTGGAGCTATTGTAGCAGCTTTTCTTGGAATGGTTTTTCTAGCAGCTTCAGTTGTTTTGGCGTCACGAACCCACAACTGCACCAAAACGAGAATCTTCATATTTCTTAATAACTGATTTTAAATCTTCAAATGATTAAAACGTATCTTTGCATGCAAAACTAGTTGACATCTTTTAAGTATGAATAAAATGAAATTTTTCAAATATATAGTTCAAATATTTTCCCAATGATCGGAATTTAAAATATATGAAATTGGAATTTGTTTTGACACGTAACTTTTTCAACCAATAAACTGGCTTCCGGCACTATAAGCAAATTTCGTTAGAGTGCCGACTTTCGGCACTCTATCCACGGCCTAAAATATACACAATATAAGGTGTTTACTAAATTCTTTCTATTTGTTTTGTGTTGACGCTTCATTTCTAAGTTTGACAACTATTGCCACGTATTCCACATCGAAAGGGTGAATCTGTTGCTAATTTACTATTTAATTCATTCATTTTTCTACTCAGCTAATAGTCTAACATTCTTCTCAGCTTCAGTCATATCAGGACTAACTATATCTTACCAAAGCCGTTCACATTCATCAAATTCTTTGACGCCAATAAAAAGCGAATTTCTCAAAAAAGAATCTTCCAATTCGACCATAACAGGACCCGGTTTTTATCAGCTTTGTTTGATCTTAATCTTCTAATATAATTAGGTTTGATATCACTTTTCCAGCTGCTCTCAAACTATCATCTTTCTCCTCATCCTCAGCTGTTTTCTCAGTTAGAGCTTCTTTGCTTGATTCAGCTATACCATATAGCTGAATCAAGCAAAGATATCACGTTTTTCGTTCTTTTCTTATTTCGCTCATTAATAGCAGCATTGACCACTACGAATTGTTCTTGAGGATTTTTTTTATTTTTCTTTATAATGGTGACCCAACTCTTAATGTTGTTGATAGCTAAAATATTATTTTCGTTGAATTTTGCCGACTTTCCAATTCTCGAATTCTTTCTTCTTGATCTTCGTTAGATGTTTTTTTAAAATTTTGATTTTCTCAGCCATTTGTTTCACCATTTGTTCTAAGCTATTCAGTTTATCCTTCTTTCTAGGCAGCATTATCTCATGCAAATTATTATAATATTTTGATAGTCTTAATACACAGTGACTAAAATTGTAGTTTTTTTTTCTTTAACAAACTATTTCGCCTAAAAAAATCTTTGCTTTTCAATTAAAACTTTACAAGTTTCTCTTTATTTTTTTTTATCTTTCTTCGCCGTTAAAAAAACTCGCCCGCCATCTTTTTACTTTTTTTATTTTTCAGTGATTATCTTTGTTTTACGTTTGTTAGTTAAAAAAATTCTTGCAGATTAGTTGGTCTTGCAGATTAGTTGGTCTTGCAGATTAGTTGGTCTTGAAATCCTTGATCTCTGATCCTGTTCCGAATGGTCTGTGGAGTGACCTTGATATTATGATTTTCTTCGACCTATAACTTTTTTTGCAGATTTGAAGCGATTTTTCTTCACTTGAATGATAATATTTCCATCAATTGATTCAGTAGTCTTTCTTTTAGGACCTTTTCCAGAAATATTAGCAATTGCACCAATCAAATTGTACTTTTTCTTATGTTTGAAACGTTATGAGAGATTTTTTCTCTAAATTTGCACTTCTCGTTGTATTTTTCCTTGATTAACTAAATCAACTGTTAAGTTTCTTTGTGCAGTAGTCCAATTCTTTCCACGTGCCATAATTCTAAAAATGATTTCATTTATATATTTTTACATTTACTATCATTTTACATTTATTATCATATTATAATGTTAATAATTTATATTTATTATCATTTCATATTGTTGAATAAATGAAATTTCAATCATAAAACTTACATAAACTGAATAAATTCAACTCAAATTTTTCTTGGTCCAATATTTTTTTGCTCACATTTTTTGCAAATATAAATTTCAAATTGTTCTAAAACAACAGCTGATTGGCAGAAATATTCCTGCCCACACTTATACATTTCTGATATCAATAAGATTCGAACTTAATCAAAAATTAGGCACCTGTTATTGATTGTTTATGATGAAATAAAACGGCACCTGTTATTGATTGTTTATGATAAAATAAAATAGAATAAAAAAATTTTAAATCAAATGTAATCAAAATAAATCCGATACTAATTAATAAATTAATGAAGTTCTTCGTTATTTCTTCACTTACTTTTGACGTACCGCAACGAAAATCCATTGCTTAACAGCGTATTAGTCATGTACCTATAAAATAACAGCGTATTAGTCATGTACCTATAAAATAATAGCGTATTAGTCATGTACCTATAAAATAACAGCGTATTAGTCATGTACCTATAAAATAATAGCGTATTAGTCATGTGCCTATAAAATAATAGCGTATTAGTCATGTACCTATGAAATAAATTCAATTTAAATTAAAGTAGAAAAAAGAAAAAGATGATCTTCGGATTGGGATGATACGTTGATGAATCTTGGGTTACGAGATGAATTTCGAAGAGAGCATTGCATTTCCACCCATTATTTTTGTTTGAGGTGGAACAACGAATATTAGATAATTAAATTAAAGACAAATCCTAATATTTTCGTGGGCTTGTTGAAACATCTCCATATTGTCAGCAATATTTCAACCAAGGCCTCAAATCATTGCACAAAATTGCACCCACTTATGTGCACTGGTAAATCCTTTTTAGAATCTCATTATTACAATTACAATAACTTATGAAACCATTTCAATCCAAATGAGCTTTATCATATTATATACTTGTTAAAGCATATATAAAAATATTTGAACACTGTCATTTAAATGCTCATGACACCTTTTCCTAACATTCTTTACGACAGCCAATATTATAAACATACCTAATAACTTGATAAACTCATAACTTTCAATTTTTATCACTGTATGCAAAAAAAAAAAAAAAAATTCAGTAGAAAAAAAACATTATAGTAATAGATACATTCAAAGATATGTATTGAATTGGAATAGCCTGCTTCCTTCAAGCTCACTATAAAATTGAACCTATTAGAAAAAGAAAATCAAAGTAAAAAAAAACTTTTTACCTTCCTACACAACCACTCTCAGTATCATTGTTAGCATAAACAAGTTTTTGAAATATTTTTTCACCAAGGAATCTAAACAAATATAAAAATGGGATGAAGAAAAAAAAAAAAGTTTCAGAAGAGCAATTCAGTTATGAAAGCAAATTTGCGCATTTAAATCTGATTTCTCTTTAAGAAAATAATAAAAACATTCATTAAAACACTTCACATAAAATATATGTACTGTAAGTCAGTGTTTCATAAATTAAACTTGCTCCATCTTAAAAAATTGCTCAAGATACAGGTTTTTCAGAAGAAATATAACAGCAATATCAAGCATTAAAGTAAACATTCTGAAATAAACAACTTAACTGAACTTTTATTTTAACTTAAAGACTATAAAATATATATTAACACTTTACTGGTTTATTAAAATATATTATTATGTATATATTATTAATACTTTAAATATATATAAATATATAAAAATATATTTTGCTCTGGTTTGACTATATTTGACTCTCCTAAACTGTGTTCAAAATAATTCCTATCGGTGAAAACTCTTATAACTTCATCTTTGTTTCACTCACATAATTCATATTTGGAACATTTAATTCCTACATGAAATTAAAACTTAGCTACATTTGAGATGTTCCAAAACCTAGGTACATTTGAGATGTTCCAAAAGGTAACTTTTAAACATCAGTTTTTAAAGCTTAATCACAAAATACAATTTGTGCAGTCTAATCAATCAACTCCTTAAAGCGTAGTGTATTAGAAGCATAGTTATGAACTAAAGCAGCAATAATAGTTGGATTCAAAAACATTTTGAGGTATATGCATTTAGTATTTTGTTTTAACATACATTATTTGAGAAAGATTTTTTGTTTGGAAATAGTCTTGATATTTTTGCTCTTACAAAAATAAAAATACCAAGCTAAAAAATTTAACTTAATGCAAATGATTTTTGTTAACTTTTAATATCAAGTCTTTTAATCTTTTAAACAACGACGGCAATTTCTATCACTTTTACATTTAAATTAACTAACACTACTGATAATTTTACAAATTAAAAATTTTAAAAAAAACATAGTTATTTCATTCTCAAAGTTACCTAATAAATGATTAGAAGATTATAATATAAAACAAAGTGCTGAGATAAGCAACCATCTTTTATAGTTATTGTATCTCTTATCTATCTCTTAAAAGAAATAATGATAAAGATAACAATAAAATAAGTTTGTTGTAACTACTGTAAACACTATAACTTATAGGCCATTACAGTTGTTTCAACCCAACAAGTCATATTTTAGCATGTTTCAATCCAATAAGCCATGTTAGCATGCTTTAACCCAGCAAGTTACTTATTAGCATGTTTTAAATTAAAAAGTCATTTGTTAGCATGTTTCAACCCAAAAAGTCATTTGCTTGCATGTTTCAACATATGAGTGGAAAATGCAACCATATAAAATGTGAGCAATTTATTTTTTGATGTTTATAGCAAGCATCATAAAAAAAAAAAAAAATGAAATTGAAAAAAAAAGTTGACAAGATTAGTTAAATCTACAAATAATTACTTACTCAAGGCTTAGTTTTATTGGATGAATTAGTTTTTTTTGTGTAAGCTGGTGGCTATCATGCATCTTTTTATACAACAGTACTTCTGACAATCTATAAGAAACTATTAGGGACTAAAATGCAAAAATCTTAAGCAATACTAAACATTTTAATAATGAAGAACCAACCTGGTTTTATCAATACAAAATAATTGTTTTTTCCAATCAGCAATCCACAAGCAAGTATTAGGCAAGTTCCCCACAATTGTCAGTTTTTGGTCAATGTCAGGGGGTCTAAAAAAAATAGTTATTAAAAATATCATCTCCTACATGATATAAAATGATATCAAAATGAGCAGTTGAATCTGGAATATAGTAATATAAAAATTTTTAGCTAATAAAAAAAACCTTTGTAGACATGTTGAAGTTAAATCTTTAAGCGAAAAATTTGCAGGCACACGATTTCGTTTTAATGCTTTATTTATGGAAGTTTTTTCCCTAATTTGTTCAGTTAATTTTAATTCTTTTGATTCTTTTGAGGATATTTCAGAAACCTGAAGATGAAATATTCTCCTTATAAAAAAAAGAAAAAGCCAAGAAAAGTTAAACATATATAAAGAATTCAATACCTTTTTTTTTTTTTTATGTGTTATGTCCTGTTTCTCTGCTGCCTCTTGTTTCTCACAAAATTGTTTATTATGAATTTTAGGATGTTCAAAACGTGTTTTTGGTTTGAGCACACTTGCAGGCTGACAACAAAATATAAATCACAACTTATTACAAAAGAAAGTTACATTTTTAAACACATTGATTCAAGCTAATAACATTGTACAATGACCAAAATATACAAGAAAGACAGTATTTGCTCAATACCAATTCAACTATGCTGATTTTAAATGATAAGCCTGTTTTTGCCAATCACCCACCAATTTTTTTATTGCTTCAAACGTTTTCAATTCACACTATGTATGATCAGAATTTATGTGACAAACTCCTTCTCTAACCCAAACACTAACCCAAGCATTTATTTTCCTAACATGTTTACGTAAAAGGTCCTGAGTGAGTTGGTATGAATGTCAATTACACTTTTGCTGCACACTTTGGTAAATTTAAAAAAAATTGTGTAGGTGTTTGTTCTGTTAGCCTTCTAATTACTTTTAAATGTTAAAGTCAGCTGAAAAATAATTTGGCTGTTCTTTAACCCCTAAATGTAATCAGCTGACAGTTCACAAAATCATTCCACTTCCCTTTGCTTCTCTTGCAACTGTTTCACATTTTTTAAAAAATATTTGATGATCCAGGCACAAGCAACATAGCTAACTGTTCTTTAGTTGATAGGCAATATGTGATATTGCCACCTCTCCACATAAAACTTGGTTTGATTAAGCAGTTAGAAAAGACCCTTGATGAAGAAAGTGTGGTTTTCAAATACCTGATTCAGAAATTTCTTGCTTTGAGGTTGACAAATATCAAAGAGGGAATTTTTATGCAACAAGGTAGCTACTCAATAATGACAAACTCCAACACATATTTGATAAGATTCAATTGGCCATTTAGAAAGCATTCCATTTAATTTACACCGATTTTATTAGAAAACATTGTTCCCCAAACTACATGGTTCCTGTTCATAAATTACTGCTGTCATATGAAGCTCTTGGATGCAACATGCTCCTTAAAGCCTATTTTCTGATACCACACAGACATTTTCCAGAACTTAGCAGATTTGTATATAAGTAATGTGTACCTAATGATTTTGTGAACTATAATTTTGCATTATATGCAATTGTACATCTACTTATTTTAATGCATTAATGTATTTTATGATTGTAAAGCATAATCAGTATTATACCGGTTATACCATGAGTGTGTCTTTATTGTAGACTAGAGATTCACTAACGCTGATTTGTAGTTGTGTTTCTGAAAAACTACAATTTACTAAAATATGTGCAGTCTTTTTTAAAAAAAAGGGTGGATGATTGTCCAAAAAGGACTTCAGTTATAAAATCTGCATAGCCAAGTTACTACAACACAGACATTGGCTTTTATCTATATTTTTAAAAATACTTTTTGTTGTACAGTGTAATGAGTTCTACATAAATAATAATAAAGAAAAAAAACATACAGCTCCAAATGGTAGTTGGCCTAAACTCCGTTTCTTTAAATTCAAGTTAACAGAATCACCATTAGTCAGTTGAGGAGAGCACTCTTTTTTGGTACATTTTTGTTGAGAATTACTTTCATTTTTACAGTTAAAAGATATTTCAAAGTCAAAAAGATAGTCATCATTCACATGGTGAAACTTCTCAATAGCTGTAAAATCTGTTGTATCATCTGTTACTATCTTCTCTTCATTTGCTACTTTTGTCTGAGAAGCTTTGTATGGCTTCTTTGTTTGGTTTGGCAAGGTGGGTTCATTTAAATATAACAAATGATCTTTTTTTGGGGTTTCAGTTTCTGAAAAAACTTGACAAAGGGCTGTAGCTTTCTCACTATTACTTACATCTTGACTAATATCTTGATAATCACTAATATCATGAAAATCTTTATTTAGAAGATGTGCTGATGTATCAACTTGCTTAGAAGCAATATTCGAAACAAGGCTTGTCTCTTTTCCAGCAATCTTTTCTGTCATTGTTTCGTTACTTAAGTTTGGTAAAAAAAACAGTAGTTTAAAGAAAATGTGCAATGAAGAATACAGAAATCACTTGTGATACAAAGTTATATATTTCTTATTTAAACCCTTTTATGAATTTCCTTTTAGAAAAGAGAAAAACTCTTATTTTCTATTTTAGATGATATAAGATGACATTTCTGGCAGTACTAGTATACAAATTTCTATTGATATCCCTGACTATAACAGCAACACAAATCTATATGAGTTTGTTCATTACCTTTCAGTGTTTTTTAAATACACAGCATTTAACAATATTTTCAGTTTCTCTAACACAACATCCTGGAACACAAAAAAATAGTTACAATAAGAACATACAAATACAATATTAGTTTTGTATCTTAACAGTTAACTTAAAAAAAATTCTTACCAAATTTTGTAAGAGGACATCTGTTTTGTTTGGATCAAGATTTACATCAAGTTGATCAGGTTTTACTTCTATTATAAGAACTGCAAAAGGATATTTTCCTTGGTAACAATATTCGTTGTAATATGCTTTTAATAGCTAGAAAAAAGGAATAAAAATTTAAAAACTAGACCAAAACCAGGAAGCATTTATTCTTGAAAGAGTTAACTTACAGACTTTAATTCTTTGCACCTAACAGGTCTTCTATTCACAAGAACAAACATTCTATCAGCAAGAGTTCTACTGATCACATCTGCAACTGAATCAATTTTTGGTATAAACGCTTTTACTTTTAACTCATCATCCTGATTTTCAACTTCCTTTAAATTATTCAAAACATTAGAACCAAATAATCCAGACAGGACTAATGAGCAATTAGCAGCACGATCCTTTCTCCATATGATGGTTTTACCATACTTAAGAGTTAAACGCAATTGTGGAAGCACTATAGCATAAGATATTAGTAATTCTTCAATACGCTTAATTTCTTCTTTAACTTTACGATTATTTTTATATATTCGCCTGCGGACTGGTAGTGTTTTGAACAATTTTAAAACAGTTACTATTGTTCCCACATTATGATGAGTCAATTTTGAGTCAATTATGTCGCCATTATTTGAAAAGTAGTATGTTGTTGAGACATGATCTAATTTTGTTTTTGTTGTAATAGAAACATCACTAACTGAACAAATTGAAAATAGAGCTTCCCCACGAAAGCCATAATGTGTAACATTAAGTAAATCTGCTTCATTTCTAAGCTTGCTTGTGTAATATTGCTTACAAACATATTGAATATCATCTGAGGGAATACCAGGCCCATTATCTTGCACTTCTATTTTTGATAAACCATTTTCATCCTGAAAATAAACCCTAAATACAGAGGAGAAAAGACATTAAGTCAGAAATTTCAAAACCACACTAAAAATTATTTACCAATCTCACATCAATGCTGTCACAGCCAGAATCAAGTGAATTTTCCACAAGCTCCTTGACAACAGCTACCAGACTAATTATTACTTGAGAACTTGAAATAAGTCTCACTGTAGTTAAAGGAAGTTTATTCATTATGACTATAAAAATTGAATTGATTCTTTGATATTAAAACTGTTAAACATGAGTGAAAATGACAGTTGTTTCTAGAGCAAAAAAAAAAAAAAAAAAAAAAAAAAGAAAGTTGTTGCTAGGTGTATCTAAGTCCAACTACAAATATCAATTGTAAATATTTTTATTGTAAATATTGTTTAATGTCATGTGTATAGAAAGTTGGCACCTTTTGTCTTTCACTCTAGCAATAAAACAAACTAAAAAGCTAAAAGAAGCATTTACCTTTGACCCAAAGATACCTTAGTTAATGAGAAAATTACCTAATATTTTACAGCTATTGAAGAACTTTTAAAATTTTAATACAACTGTCAAAATAAAAATAACTTTAAAGCTTAAATATCAAAATAGAAATCTTATAAACCATAAAAAGCTTAGTTTTCAACAATTTAAATATAATAAAGTTTTGTCAACAATAAAAAGAATAAAGAAAAACACACTTTTTTCAACCTTGTGTGTAATCACAGTATATTACATAGTAATATACTCTGATTACACACAAAGTTGAAAAATTATTAATAATCATTTAATCACTAAAAATTATTAGTAATCACTTATACTACAAAAACTAAAAAGAAGAAAGAAATTCAAGCTTTATTACCTCACTAAATATAAAACTACCTCACTAAATATAAAACTACCTCACTAAATATAAAACTACCTCACTAAATATAAAACTACCTCAAAAAATCAATTTATCTCACATTGAATATATTTTTTACAAGCTAGTATATTGGAATGTTGTCAATAATTGTTGTTATGATTTTAGTTCACTTTTGTGGGATCCCAACAATAGTGCTTCTGAACATCAAGCTGATGTATTAAATTCATATCAACATCAGTTATAGTAAAGTGATTTACCAAGATATTATTTTTGATATGATTAACTGAAGTAGACATTGGAATAACACCTTAAAAAGAGAAACAACCAAACAACTATAAATTTTCTAAAATTTTACAAAAATAAAAAATCAAACATAAAAAAATAATTTTATTATTCATTTTCTCTTAGAGAATTCTAATAGTGCTAAAAGCTCAAATAAAATAAAAAATATTACAAACTTTAATTTATCTTTATTAAAAATCTCACCAACATTTTGTTGCAAAGCCCATTTCAAAAGAATCTGAGCTGTGCTACACTGATATTTTTTTGCCAATTGCTGAATAAGTTTTTCATTAATTAACTAAAGAAAAGGAGAACGAAAATGTATGGTACAAATGCATATAATGTAATATACAGTGAGTCCAAGAATTATATATCATTTAATGTATATTTATATCCAAATATATTACTTGTCCTGTGCCTAGTGAGGAATATGCTTGAAAGAAAATATTTTTTTGATTGCAAAATTCCAATAGCTCACTTTGGTTGAGATGGGGATGAAATTCAACCTTTAGAAGAATAAAAAAAAATTCTATTTAGTTTTTAGTTTCACAATATAATGCAACCCTTAAAAATTCTTATTAAAAAAGATTGGTGCATTTATAAAATATATATTTAGTTAATAAATTTTTTTACAATCTAAGCCATGAACCTGGTTAACTGAGGGTGGAATATCTGCATAAAGAAGCAATTCATCCAGATGTTTTTTTGTGAAATTAGATACACCTATAGACTTTAAGAAACCTATTAAATACAATTCAATATAAAAATACAAAAATTTGAATAATTAGAAATAAAGTCTAAAGCACATACTAATGAGATTAGAAACAATAGAAATAAAGAAAAAGTTCTTCGAATCACCTTTGAAAATCTATTGATTTACTGTTTAACTTTCAAAAACCCGACAAAACAACTTTTAAGACTTAATTTTTTAACTTGCAAATGAGTAAATGAACCATCATGAATATTATTTAAAGAGAATTTTCTAAACAATTTTTAGAATACTTAAAACTTTCTTTAAAAGACGCACTTTGAGGGAAATTTTAATTTTTAACAAAATTTGAATAATAAATATTACCATGCTTGAAAAGATACTGAAAAGCATTCCATGTTTCTTTGCGAAAAAACTTATGCTCTGTACTTTCAGGTGCAAGATTGGATTTTGCTGGCCAATGAATTAAATATAAATCAAGGTAAGTTGTTCTTAAATTGGACAGGGTTTCTCTAACAATTGTAATTGCTGATGAGTAGCCCATGTCTTTTGGCGCTAGAAAAATTTGAAGAAAAATTACCCCCATTCTACTTATACTCAAAATTATAATTCAAAATAAAATCAGATGTCAGAAAATTTAAAAATTTAAAGTAAAAACTTAAGCAATAATTTAAGCAAAAAATCTGTGCCAAATATAAATCATATTACAAAACAAATCAAAAGAGAGTATTGGTAAAAATAAAAATAAAACATGTTGCAGCATTTTTAAAAATTGAAAACTAAAAAGTTTCTTAGAATCAAAAGTTTTCTACTTATTTAGCTTATCGTTAAAAAATATTTGTTCAAAAAATAAAATTGAGCATTATAAAAGATAACAATTTGAACATTTTGCTGCAATTTACATTGTGTAATTTTGTTGCGTTTCTTAGCAGATTATAACACTTTATCTTTAAACATTTCAACTCTCACAAAGGTTTTTACCTAATTTGCTTGTAATAAATAAATCTTGTCTGTTAATTTTATGTTTAATGTAAAGTCTTTCTAACGCAAAACCAATATCTTTTTCATTTTTGTAGCATGAAGCAGTGTCTAAGATAAATAAGTTGAGGTTTTTTTTCTCACTTGTTTCAAAGCAAATTAAAATAGTGCAAAAACAGCACGAAACAAAATTTGGACATTTTTATTTTATGATTATAAAATTGCATTAAATATGAAGAAGAAAGAGTTGAGATAGAACAGTACAACTTGATAAAATAATTTCATATGTATCTATCTATCTATATCTATATATATACATATATATACATATATACATACATACATTCATATATATATATATACATATATATATATACATGCATACATACATACATACATACATACATACATACATACATACATACAACATACATACATACATACATACATACATACATACATACATACATACATACATACATACATACATACATACATACATACATACATACATACATACATACATATATATATGTGTGTGTATATATATATATATATACAGTGGGGTGCAAAAAAAAAGCCACACTGACATTTTTTCTTGATTTTAAGTATAAAATGTATAATCAAGCAAAACAAAAAAAATTGGACATGGCAGTGAAAAATTCAGGAAAGAAGAGGTATGTATATATATACACTAACATTTATATAACAAAAATCTTTAAAAATAAGGAATAATATGGGCACATGTAATATTTTAGAAAACAACTAACGGATATAGAAATTGGACGAATTATTGAAGTTGCTGACCGAGGAGAGTCTCATAGACGCTTTGGAAAGCGTTTTAAATGACAAAACTCTACAAATAGCATATGGTGAAGAAATATAAACAAACTGGTACAACTGATAGGTCTATTGGATCAGGGAGAAAACCTAAAACTTCAAAAAAGGAAGATCGCTACATTCTTAACGCCGTCAAAAAAGATTGTAAAATCACATATAGTGAAATAAAACTAGATTTGAACCTTACTAATATCTCAAAGTGGACAATATTTCGTCGAATAAAAGCATCAGGTGAATTTTTTTCTGGAAAGCAAATAAAAAAATCATTTGTTAGTGAAATCAATCGCAAAAAAAGATTAAAGTGGTGCACAAAGGTTAGACATATGAACAATGGGCTAAAGTTATTTGGAGCGACGAGTCTCCTTTCGTCTTGTTTTATAATGGTCGATCTCACTGTTGGAAATTAATTGGGGAAAAATTCAACTCCCAAACATGTAATACAACCATTAAACATGACAAAAAGGTTAATGTGTGGGGTTGTTTTAGTGCACACAAAGTTGGACAACTTTACCGGGTGAAAGGCACCATGGACCAGCATTTGTATCACAAAATCTTAGTTAATCAACTAGGACCAAGTATAAAAGAACTTTTTCCTAATGGTGACTACATCTTTCAACATGATAACGATCCCAAACATGCAGCACGGTTGAATAAAAGATATCTAGAATCTAAATTGATACGAGTTATGTCTTGGCCAGCACAGTCTCCTGATTTAAATCCAATAGAAAACCTATGGTCTATATTGGATAAAAAATTCAAAGATTGTAGGGCAACAAATGAAGATGAACTGTTCCAAACTCTTCTTGTTGGTTGGAATGCTTTGCCAAATGACTTATTAAAAAGACTTGTAGATAGTATGCCTTCTAGATGCGCAGAAGTCATAAAAAACAAAGGGTGGCCAATTAAGTACTAATACTACTAAAACTTGAAAAATACTTCACAAANTAGGTAGCGATATATACCGCACGAAACCCGTCTGTACAAGTGATTATTATTGCAGCAATTTTTATTGCTCTTTTCGCAAGAACTGGGGTAAAGGTATTAATGGTAATAACAGTTTCGGGAATTTTCATTGTATTTTTCTTCTTTAAATCCTTATTTTTACTTATTGTTCAAATTGCTGTGTTACTTCTTGAGCTCTCGTTAAATCATTATCCTTTATTGTTCTTACTATAGGTCTGTTAGGTTTGAAGCTCTGTTCTTTCTTGTAGTTTTTATTTGCTCTACGTTTATTGTAATCATTTGATTCATTCCGCTGATTAATAAGGTTTTTCTTTAATTGGGTCCAACCATTTGGGATGGATGATCAAATAATTTTCGTACTCGAATTTATCCCGGAATTGGTGGTGCTACTCTCAATATTTAAACTTTAAACAAATATTCTCACAAGTGAGTTTGTTTAATTTTTATGTGATTTTATGAGTGCAAATGCTAATATGAGTTACAGAAAAACATTTCATTAAACTTAATATTTACATCCAAAGCATCGTTTTTAAAAACTATTGCTCCTTTGGTGTAGTTGTATCATTTAAATATAATTCTGAAGTAGTTTCTATCACCAAATAATGTTTGTTTTTTTTTTATCAAAGAGGTTTTTTGGTTTCTGAAGAGTTGTTTTGACTATTGCGCGACATTCTCAATTGATAACGTTTTTTTGAAAAATTCTAACTCGTTGCATAGTGATTTTAATTATTATTGAAAACTCGTTGCATAGTGCTTGTGATTATTGTTGATAACTTGTTACAAAGTAATTTTGATTATTGTAATTGCACTCCCTCCTGCCTAAAACTGCTTAATTAGCATCATCGACTGTTAAATCCTTTAAAGCCCAGTTCGCCAAGGAATCATAATGATATATAAAAGGTATATATAGCATGATGCGTATTCTTTATTCAATAGATTGTTAAATGAAATGTCATTATTTCATTACATCTTCATTACTTATTCTATTAGTTTTGTTGTCTCTCTCAGACAAAAAGTTCAAATCTTTCTTCTATTTGTTTATAATATATGCGCATGGAAACTAATGAGACAAATCTTCGAATTTTATAACAAATATTACTTTATGGCTATGAAAAGCTTTAAGTCGATAGCATAATTCAAAATTTTATGTGTACATTTCACTTCTCTCTATAGTCACATTTCTATTTCCGAGAACATATTCGCAGTATGTATCTGAAATTGGGGGATAAAAATATGTAGATTAAAGCATCTGTCCAGAACGATAATGGGTACACTATGAACTTGTACCAGAATATATTTTGTAAGTATTTAATGTTTCCGTTAATAGATGCAACTGCAAATATTGTGTCAGGTATTGCAACCAACGCAGTAAACGCTGCTAGTATGATAAAAGTTAATCCCAACCCCTTAAATATTCTTTTGTCGCTTTGATTGGAACGAACGGTAGTTCTTTGCTTTTTAAACAAAATTAAAGCGTAGGCATACACGTAACTGGAAAATAAAACAATAATTGAGTCAAGAAAAGCATAAATGAGGAAAAGCTGTTTCGTCAGATAAATTCCAAATAAACTTCCAGTCAAAGCACTTAACATCCATAAAAAGATTGTTGCAATAATTGTTTTCTTTTTAGACCAGTAGATGACGTATCTTATATTCAGCTTGATATGCAAATACCTGTCAATTACCAACCAAAATGTTGCAAAATAATATGCAGTATTAACAACACCTATACAATACAATTGTAATGGAATTTTCAAAGAAACCTTCAAAATAATAAGCGTTGTAGTTATTCCATACAAAATGCTTAAGCTGAGGTCTATGAAGCACAGGTTTATGAGAATATACAATTGCGTTATGTCAATTCCCGAATTCCTACAGCTTAACAAAAGAAACAATCCAATACCATTTAAAACAACTCCAATTGTCGAAAAAGTCAAGGATGCAGTATATATTGCTTCAAACATGATCTAAATTGGCAAAACACACTTTACACAACATAATTCTATTGCTCATAAATAAAATTTAGCGGGTGAAACAAACATGTCCAATTAATAGAAAAAGAAAACAGTCACAAAAAATAAATTTAAACTGTTATTTCAATATTGACAGAAATGTTCTCGTATCAACACCAATGAAATGATTATAATCAAGTTAAAAATCTTTGCAAGATGATAATTAAGTTGATAATCTTTACGAGATAATCTTCTGTTCCTTGCGAGAATTATGTGTTTCTTCTCGAAGTCTCTAACTATTTATTTGCTCAAATTAGTAAATATTTGAGGAGAGTAACATTTAATACTGGTCCTAATTATTTATATATCTTTAACATTTTTACTGCTACTATCTTTTTGGAAAAGATCTCTTTGGCCTATTGGCTCCTAACTTAAGTTAAAAAAATGTGAAGGAGCACAAATAATTAGGCTAATCAGGGAAAAAACTTTCTTATCAAGTCGCATGAAAAAAACATTTAAAGATGATTAGATAATATGTTATGGTTTGGGGTTTTAAGGCATGGGATTTTGTTTTTCTAAATTTAACTATAAATTAACTTAAATATATATATATATATATATATATATATATATATATATATATATATATATATAGAGAGAGAGAGAGAGAGAGAGAGAGAGAGAGAGAGATCACATTGTACTGTTCTTTTCTGTTTCTTTGAGCTGTTCCAGACTGGTGATTTGAACTTTTGCCAATTCACAGTCTTTCCATGCCCAGATGTTCTCTATAGGGTTTAAATCAGGTAAGTATGGTGGCCAAGGCATTGCTAAAATACTGTTTTCTTCAAACCATTCGTTTGTATAATATGCAGTATGAGCTGTAGTGCCATCTTGTTGAAACTTCCAATCTTCATCTATAAGCTCAAGATTATATTCTGTTGGAATTAAGTTGTTTTCCAGGATATCTACATACAATCTAGAGTTGATTCTACTAGAATAAGTTTGGCACAAACCAATACATTTGTAGTTAAAACATGACCAGATACCAATAGAGCCTCTGCTTTTTGTGATGTTGGTCTAATATACCTGGAGTGGTATTTGTCATGAGCCATTCTTTTAATGTAATATTAAAATATGGTTAAAAAGCTCAAAATTAATTTCATGACTCCAATTTAATTTTTCCTATTGTTCAATGATCCATATCTTCCCACATGTGTATAAGACTTTGTTGGAGCTTGTCGAACCTTTTAGGTGGTAGATGTTGGCTTCTAACCCAGTGTCCCATTATATTCCAAAGATGCTCTATTGGGTTCATATCTGGACTGCAAGCTTGCCACTCCTAAACTTGAATATTAACACTATTTAAGTATTCAGCAACAATATGTGCTGCATGTGGTCTAGCATTTTCCTGCATAAGAAAGAATCCACAAACAGTTCTAAAATGTCTGAGCAAAAGATACCACAAACGGTTCTAAAATTTCTGCTATATATTGTTGAGAAATCAGATGTCCACCATCAACAATTAAAAGGTCTTTTAAAGATAATCCACAGATTATCACTCAGCCACCTCCATATAAATTGGTTACTCAAATGTTACAAGCGAAAATCTTTCATTTGGCCTTCTGCACATTCTTGGGCGGTGATCAAAAATTACAAGGTGAAACCTTAACCCATCTGTAAATAAGACCTGTCCTCAATCATGGATTTCCCAATTCATACGTCTCCTTGCAAAAGCTAGTCTGATTCTTTGGTGATGTACAGACAATCTGGGACCAAAGCAACAACTGTAACACATTTATTAAAATTTAAAATCTGTCTAGCAGTTTGCATTGCAAATAGATGTGTTGCTCAAATGACAGTTATCTTTTCTACTGTTAAAACAATTTAAAACCAGCACTTCTCTTTTAGAAATTAGGTTTAATTACTGCAAAAACATACTACTTATGAAAAGCTGCTATAATTTCAAAATAAAATAAGGAAAACAGTCCAAAACCTACAAAAGGTATAACAACAAAAATCATTATCATGTTTGTAATTGATAAGTTTGGAAATACATAATATTTTTCAGAATAAGTAAGAACGTGCAAATGGTGCATTGGTTTTGCGGTAAAGTGTATACATGTAATTTAACTTGCCATTTGAAATGTTAAACAACTCAAAAAATTTAAAAATAAATTTATTGAATTGTTTAACATTTCAAATTTAAGTTTAAATGAGAAATTCTTTTAATAGAAATTCTTTTTCAAACTTAAGCATGGAAAAGGGCATACCTATTAAGCGATATCCAGATTCAATAGCTGAATCCAACACATTGTATACCACTTCAGAGTTAACATTATTTCTAAGTTTGAATGTTCCAACTATATTGCAATAAAAATGGATTTAAACAATTTTTAAAAGTTAACTATTAAGAATCAATGAAACAATAAGAGTAAAAAAAAAATTTATCATAAAGTTTTGACAAAAATTTTTAACAATTATGAAAAGGAACTTAAACTTTTTTTACTCTGTTAAGTAGAAAAAAATAAGTTCAGAATTTTAATCTGAACTTTAAGAAAAGTACTTTATGTAAAAACTTTTTAAAATTTAAAACAAAAATTGAAAAAAAGAAATAGCACAACAAAAGTTGAAGCAAATAAAAAAATTTTCATAGGAGAAAACAACAAGAGAAAGCAAACTCACTCCCAATCATAGGAATTTCATTTCCACATACTAAAACTCTTGTAGCTGGAGTATTCATGTGAGAACATAAAAATATTTTGCTTTAAATCAGAATCAGTGATAAATTTGTTTTAAAGATCTCAAGCATACAACAACTTAAAATGGAAACTATGATGCTTTTAAATGTCTTATATTATTTGTGCAGCTTCTATATTTGTTTGCACTAAAGAAATATTCAAGAATCAACAAATGTAAATTATCACTAGAATTTTATATAATTCTTTTTTAAAAAAATAAAAATTATCAGCTATCAAAAAAAAAAAGTTTTTGTTTAAAAATCTAAATTTTGGAAAAAAACATTTATATATTCCCATTTTAAACAAAATGTTTGCCAATGAATGAATATTTGTTAAGAACTTCTTAAATAACATTCTGCTTCATTGGTAAAATAAAAAAATTTTATTTCATTACCTGGTCATCATTAATATCAAGTTAAAAAACATAAAATTTTTATGTTGTAAGCAGTAATTAATATTATTCAAAAAATATATTTAAAATTTTTTTCTATGAATGCCAAATGTTGAACTTCTGTGACTTGTTCTGTGTAGGAGCAGAATCTTTACCCAAAACATTGCCTTCATTAAGATTAGGGTCTATCAAGTTAAAAAAAATTTAATAATTTTATAAAAAAAAAAATTAAAATTAAAATTTTATTCAAATTTACAACTAAAATATCTTACATTTTGCTGTAATTCTTCTGCTTGGACTGCCAAATTCAATCTAAAAAAAAACAATAATTGCACATAGGTGCATATGAAGCTGGTGTGTAAATCAACCTCTTGATAAAAAAAAAACAATAATTGCACATAGGTGCATATGAAGCTGGTGTGTAAATCAACCTCTTGATAAAAAGTTTTAATTAGAAAAAGAATAGTTAATATTTTATCATTTATAAGTTGAGATTTTTAATACCCCTGGTTATTATTATCTTTAAGAAATGCTCTAAAATTAAAGACAATTTTTTAAAATTCAATCATAAAAAAAAATTTTAAAAATTTTGATAGAAATTTTTTTACTAGCCATTGAAACATCATCCTTTTCAGTACCACCAAAAATCTCCTGATTTTTACAAATTACGGAAAAGTCATTTACAAATACTTTTGCTATTACTGGAAGTATAAGTATTTTAATATCCACAAAGTATCATCCTCTGTGTCATCCAGCACATTGAATATAAAAATTTTTAAAAAATTTATTATAATTTCTTCAGATGTTTCACATATTTCTTTTACCAATGAGAAATTGTTGATACACCTGTTCTGCATATCTTAAATTATTGTTCTGAAACAAACCAGGGTTCATTATTTCATAAATGATTATCCTAGCACAGTTTGTTTAAACATCAAAAAATTCTAGAAATATATGAATTTTATTGACGTTCCATTCATCTTTTAGTTTTTGTTACATAATCATCAAATAGCCATTAAGCTTTCAATTTTTACATTTTTTGTGTACTCAAAAACAACTTGGTATATAAGTAGACCTAATATGATAAATCGACTCAACAAGTCAAGGTCATTTTTGTAACGCCATCACAATTATAAGTAAAACTTATAAGTAATACATCACTATAACTTCATATTTATAAAGCACTATAATTTCATATTTATTCATGGAATTTTGATGAAATCATTTTGATGATTATTCGCAAAATTCAGAGTTTTTTATCTGAGTATTACATTGCCTTTCACCCATCTAACTTGCAAATTTTTTCTTACCCAGTTAATTTTTTTCCAAATTACCCTGGTAATTGCAGGTAATTTTAAATTTTTTAAACTTTTCTAGATTCTTGTAAACGAAACTTTAATGCTGTGATCAACTTTAATTACTAGAAGAGTTTTAAAGACATGAAAAAAGTTTTATAATATAAATCCACCTTTGAGATATTTGTTGAGGTTTCCAGCTTAGTCTGTAGTTGTTACTAATATAATATAAATAAAATTGAGATTTTCAGCATGTAGAGGAATTATTTATTCATTTATTATAAAAATTATTGTTTAATATATGATCATTTTTTAACATATAAATATTTACCATAACAGTCACAATTACATTATAACATACAATTACTTTTTATCATATAACTATTTTTAACATCATCATTATATTTAACAGAAACAAAATTAAAAATTTGAAAATACCAACTTTGATGATGTCAGTTCTCAAAGAAAATCACATCTTTGGGTATATTTTTTGTATTGCAAAACAGAAGATAGTGCAAAGTGCAAAATGTTTTTAGCAGTTTTAAAAGTATTCGGAACAAAAAATCTTTTTTACCACCTTCAGACAAAGTACAAATTCAAGTTACGTTTTGCTGCTAGAAAGATTAGTCACTAGAAAAACCAATTAACACCAAAGATTTCACATATTGATGCTTTAAAAAAGGCTTAAAACTTTTTGATAAAGTGAAAATCAATTGGTTGCAGCTACTAATGCAAGGCCTAAAAATTTTTAAAAACTTTTTACAAATAAATTACAAATAAGTTGAACCCGATTGTAATTAAGAATGATCTTGGACACCAAACTGCAATATATTAATTTTTATGAATCAATCGTGAATTTAAAAAACTAGCAGTTATGAAAGATTTGTTATAAACCTTACACAACACCATTGAAAAGCTTAGCGCTCACCTATATATATATATATATAATAATGAGTTCTAATCATAAAACTTGCTTGAGTATAATTGTGCTACCAAGAGAAACTTGTTTCTTTTTGATTATCGAGTTTACGATTCTTTTTCCTCCCTTTTGAAATTTTTCTAAAAGTGCTTATAAATGTCAGGCTTGTGTGCTTGAGAGCAGATTCCAATTACTTAAAGACATTGTTGACACTACTTCTCAACAGATAGTAAATTTTTAAAAAGATACTTCTTTGGAATCGGACTTGATGGTCGCCTTTTTTTTTTCTTTCTTTCTCCTTGTTATCGAACAATCTTGCTTATGAAATATCTTTGTGGCATAAAGATGACAGTTCTTAGTCCTTCAAAAGAGATGTCTCTAATTCTGAATGAATGTTTATAGCGTAAAATAACCCCATTCAACTCAAAAGTTTACAATTAGCTCTATAACAAAATTAGACATGCAGATATATATATATATATATATATATATATATATATATATATATATATATATATATATATATATATATATATATATATATATATATATATATATATATAATATGTGTCATATATTATATATATATATATATATATATCATATGTGTATTT
>QPEY01000171.1:220765-244303 GCA_014706445.1 Hydra viridissima
ATATATACGAGTATATATACTATATATATATATATATATATATATATATATATATATATATATATATATATATATATATATATATATATATATATATATATATATATATGTGATAACATTTAAAAAAATTAAAACAGATTAAAAAAAAGGTTTTACATACTTTCAGTCCCTTATCCCCAACAACTCCAGGTATTCCATCATCACCTTTTTCACCAATGTCACCAACAGGACCTTGAATGCCAGGACGTCCCATAGGACCTTTAAAACCCTTTAGTCCATCTTTACCATCAACTCCATAGTTTCCTCTTGCACCAACTTCACCTTGTTCTCCTCGTTCACCTTGTTTACCTTGGGGTCCTGGTTTACCATTGGGACCTCTAGGCCCATCTACTCCATCTACACCATCTTTTCCAGGAGCACCTTGTAGACCCTCATCTCCTGAAGTTCCAGCTACACCTTCATCTCCTCTGTCACCCAAGTAACCTTTTAGACCATCAGTTCCTGGAATTCCGTCTGTTCCATTAACTCCATCCTTTCCTGGACGACCATTTCTACCTTTTTGGCCAGCTGGTCCAGTAAGCCCTACAATTCCAGAAATTCCATCCTTTCCATGCACTCCAGGTTTTCCATTTCTACCTTGAAATCCTTTAGGTCCATCTGCCCCAACTGGTCCAGAACTACCAGGTCTTCCTTGAGGACCTTGTTCCCCACTTACACCTTGCTGACCAATTTCACCTGCAATACCCTTCTTGCCTAGTCTACCATTTTCACCATTTCTACCCGGAATTCCATCTTTACCTGGAGAGCCTTGATCACCGGGTGAACCAGGACGTCCAGAATCCCCAAAATCTCCCATAGGGCCTCTAATTCCATCTTTCCCATTAAATCCATCTGGTCCTAATGGTCCATCAGGGCCTATTGGTCCAGGTTCTCCCTGTAAACCAGGCATTCCAATAGTACCAGGATCACCAATTGGTCCAAGATCTCCAATACTGCCCTTTTCACCTACTTCACCTGCTTCTCCCTAAAAAATTGCATACAATTAGAAAAAGTAGAGATTATTATAAAAACTTCATCAAAAAGAAATGTTTCTTAAATAATTTGTTTTATTTTTTAAAGTTATAAAAAAACAAACAAAAAAAAAACAAATATAATTAAACAAAAAAGACTTAATTACAAATAAGTTCTAGAAAAGTAAATCTTAATACCTTACACCCAATGTTATACTTTATATGACTTACAGCCTGTTAAATTCAAAATTAGCCCACCAAAGATTTTTAAAGTAAAAAAAAATTTTTTAACAAAACAGTTACCATAGCTCCAGATTCACCTTCAAAACCAGCATCACCTGGTTCACCAGCATCCCCCTGTAAGTTAAAAATCAATGGTTTAAAGAATTTCATATACAAATTTTATAAGTACACACACACACACTCGCACAGACTACCATCCATAACAACACTACTTTTTAAAGTTTAATGTTTTACTTAAGAATGAGGGGAAAAATTAAAAAGAACTCACTTAAAATATATGCTCTATAACTATTAAGTAAAGTTACATAAAAGAAAAAAAAAAAATTAATTTACAACTTGCTCTCATCTATGTAACCTTTAGTGGCAATAAATGCTTTACACATTTGTAGCATTCTGCATAATAAATTCTCCAATTTTTGAAAGTCGATTTTATGCCACTCACTTTTCAGTTTTTCCCACATATCTTTTTCACTCTTGGGTATTAGTTTTTGACATTTCTGCCTAATTCAACCAATAAAAGTTCAATAGGGGAACAATCAGGTGATTAAGAAGACCAAATTATTTTTTCAATGATTTTATTGTTTTCTAATTCACTTAAATGATTTCTATAAAGTTTTGTGGAATGCTTTGGGTCATTACCTTCTTGAAAAATAAATGGTTCTCTGTTATAAAAATAAATGGTTCTCGGTTAACTTCCTGAAGGAATGGCATGATTTTTTTAAAATACACAAATTATTACCACCTAAACAACCCCACACCATTACACTACACTCACCATGTTTTACAGTTGACACAATACACTGATTCTTCATCCATTTACCCACTCCTCTTTGAACTAACACCCTTCTCTTTGAACCAAAAATTTGGAACTTTGACTTGATGGTCCAAAGAACATGTTTCTAGTCATCAACAGTTGATTGTTCATATTGCTTTGCCCACTGTTCTTCTTTTCTTATTTCAGGGTCAATAAAGTGGTGTCCTTGTGGATATCTAACACTAAGACCTGCATCCATCAATCACTTCTTCACTGTTGTCACAGATAATGGATCTTCTCAGGAACTATTTATAATATTTGTAATTTCTGGGGTAGTTAATAGTCTATTTCTTTTACTAGTGGCAGCAACTCTTCTGTCTTCAGTACCAGAGTTTAATTTGCTGATATCTTAATCATCTCTAATTGAACACACTTTTAAGTTTTTCCTTTTTTCTTATAATATTCCACACCATTGAAGTAGAAATTTTACATTTTTTTGCAATTTGCCCTATTGTATTTTTTTCTTGCCACAATGTAATTATCGCTAATCATACTTCTACTGATAATTTACATTTTCTTGCCACTTTTCATTTAAAAATATCAACTTTAATATAAATAACAAAATTACAATTATTATTGAACATCACTCTAAGAAGAAATACTTAAATGTTTATGTTTCTTAACCTTAACAAGAACATTGGTCTTGAAAACTATGGAAGTTATCATGGTTTATTTGAAGAGTATATTTAGGTAAAGAAACAGTAAACACCCACTTGAGATAATATGAAAGCATATATTGGGTTTTTTTTAAGCATTTTTTTACTTAATTTATCTATCCACATTTATAACACCATGACTTACCAATATTACAAAAAAAAAGTAATATAAATTTTAATCATTTTTTTAAAAATTTCTGTCAGTTAAATAATTATGAATGGAATTGTATACACACATATGGTTAACAGAAGATTTATCTTACTCTGTCACCACTAGGTCCTTTAGGTCCTTGAGGCCCAGTGCTACCATCTGGACCCTAATAAAGAAATCATCTAGTATATAAATTCAAAAGAACATGCCACCATAATAACTAAAAAAAAGAATATAAAAATGAATCTTACATTAGGCCCAGGCAAACCTGGAGTTCCTGTGAGGCCAACACTTCCTGGAAGTCCTGGTTCACCTTGAGGACCTAGATATCCATCTGCACCTGGAAGGCCATTTATTCCCTAGGCAATGATATTTGATAGAAAATTAACAAGTTAATGTTAACTTTTGCCCAAATTTTAGGACTAAATAATTCATATAAAAATACCGGTTCTCCACGACTTCCTTGTGAGCCAGTTAGTCCTGTCAATCCTGGAAGTCCCTGATAAAAAAAAAAAGAAAAAGAAAAAGAAAATTCCAAGAGTTTAAGATAAACTGAATTTTACAAAAACTTAAATTTAAAAACTTAATTTAGTTCATAAAGACAGTATTAGGAGAAAACATACAGCAGGACCATCGCTTCCATTTTGACCTGATTCACCTTTTGCTCCTTGCAGCCCCTATTAAATCAATTTTCAATAACTGTTGACTAAAATATAAGTTTTAATCAAAACATTTAAAAGGTATAAATAGTTACAAAAACAGATTATGATTACAGATTTTCCTTTTGCTCCAGAAACACCTTTACTTCCTGTTCTTCCATGCACTCCTGGTTGTCCCTGTAACCCTGCTCGACCAGGTAATCCACGTAGACCTTGCTCACCATGCATACCATCTGAACCAGATGTTCCACGCTCTCCATTTGGTCCTCTTAAACCTTGTGGCCCAGGAGTTCCAGCTGGTCCCGGAGCCCCTGGTTCCCCCTGATATAAACAACAGTTAATGAAGAAAAAGTTAAGATGTGAATTTTTGTATAAAATTGATAAGAGAAAGACGAAAAAAAAATCCATTCTTCCATTAACAAATAATGTTATGAATTTTACATGAAATTAAAAAAGCCTTATGAGTTAACAACAAAAAATAGTAAAAATATATAATAACAATAAAAATGTGTATATACATTAACTAAAATAAAAGTGTAATAACACTAACTAAAAACTCTATATAATGACAATATATAACAGCAAAAAAATGATAGCTATATTTAATAACAATATAAAGTAACAATAAATTATAAATGTACATAATAACAATAAATGAAAACTGTATATAATAACAATAAATGAAAACTATATGTAATAACAATTTATAATAACAATATATAATAGTAATATATAATTATGAATGCAATAACAATTTATGATATAATATGTAATAAAAATATAAAATAACATAAAATAACAATATGTAATATGTTAAATAGAGCTGGCTATCAAGTTTAGGACTGGTAAAACCATTTTTATTTAAAAAATTTAAGAACTTTTGAAACATTGCTTTTTAAATCTAAAACTAAAAATAATAATAATGACATTAGATCACTAATAACTTATGAACACAAAACCTTTAAAAAAGTAATTAAATATTGTGAAAAAAGCTCTAACATACAACAAGACCAGGATTTCCAGGTTGGCCGCTAAGCCCTTTGTTTCCTGGTGCTCCATTTTCTCCTGGCAACCCCACAGCTCCTCTCTCACCAGAAGGTCCTTGCCCACCTGGATTGCCTGCTTGTCCTTCTGCTCCTTTATCACCACGCCTGCCCTTTAAAATTACAATAAAAAGTAAATGAAACAGCAGTTGTATGAATCACAGCATTAATAAAACTAATAGTGGTAATAAAAGTAACAGTGATAACAAAAGTAATATAATTAGCAAGAATGATATTAATGATAATCCATTAAACAAGCTGTCATTTTTTTCTGGACTTTTCTGGGATTGATGGTCACTAAGTGTCTTTTTTTCTTGATCAATGATGGAATTGATCCAAACTCCTGGTTCAAATAAGAGCCTTTTAATTCTTAAAAGCTTTTGAAATTTTGAGTTCTTCAGAAAGTCAAAGAGTCAAAATCTCAGAACAGTTTGTGAATAAATCAGTTTTTGGTTATTATTTATTATTGTGTAGAATAGCTATAGATTAGGGATTTTTAAAAAAAATTTGTTTGGTTTATTTGCTAAGTTTTAAGAATTAAATAGTTAATTTGCTAAAAAAAAAAATAAAAGAACAATTGTTTGTTTATTTACTTGGCTGTTTAAGTCTAGAGGAATTTTTTATGGCATATTCTTTAATTTGATTTAACATCTTTTTGAATAACATTTTTTAAAACCAGCAATAATAAATATTCTTAATTTTAATTTTTGATATAATTTATTGCAATTTGGCTGTTTCTAAACTATAAAACTTTCCTTATATAAAAGATATTTGTACAATACATACACACACACACACACACACACACACACACACACACACATATATATATATACAAATTTGATATCTATGTTAATGTGTATTTTGTTCTAATATGTATCTTGATATATTTTGGAATGTTAAAATCAAAATTTGATGAGTACATAAAACTGGTAATAAAAATAAAAATACAACTATAAAAATAGTATTAGCAAAAGTAGTAATAACAACACAAAAACCAAGCTCACATTTTCCCCAGGTAATCCAGTAACCCCAGCAATACCTTTGACACCTGTATCACCCTATAAAATTACCATTTTATAGTTTTTATTTTTTATTTATTAAAGTTATATTTTTAAAACAAAAGCATTACATTCAAAAGTTTTAAAGATAAAGAGCTATATTTGTTTAAATAAGCTTTACTTTTATTAAAATATATAAATTAAGTTATTAGTTATAACTGCTAATAACTAATATTGAAGAAATAATTTTTTACCCTGATTCCTTTTTCTCCTTTAGCCCCAGCATCTCCAGCTGTACCAATATCACCAGGATCACCAGAATTTCCATTTACACCAACAATACCAGATATACCCTGAAATCCCTGTGGTCCAATTGGACCTGGATCTCCATCTTTGCCATTGGCCCCTGTCTGTCCATTTTTCCCATCTCTTCCAGGATTACCAGGTTGACCCCCTTCTCCTGGCTCTCCAGGAAAACCTTTGTAACCTTTTAAACCAGTAAACCCCTGTAAGAAAAATGTTAACATAAAACGATAAATAATGGAGTTTTTTATCTAAAAATGAGGGGAGATATAACTTACTTTTGCTCCCTTTAAACCATCTTCTCCTGGATCTCCAACAGATCCTTCTGAACCCTGAACATTTCAAATTTCAAATTAAAAAAATTAGAATCATTAGAATCAAATGATTGTTTGTTACAATATTTTGTTTATAACAGAACTTAAATTTTTCTAATTACAAAAAGTGATATATATTTTTATAAAACTTCAAAAAAATTTTGATTCAAATTTTAAATAAGATTTTAGATATTTTAGGAAATCAAATATAAAATCCAATTAAAAATACTTCCAACGTAAAGTTACAGATTAAAAATACATTAGTAAAGTTTATACCTTTTCACCTGGTTGTCCATTTTCTCCAGGAGAACCTGATGGCCCTTGTAACCCTTGTAAACCTTCAGGACCAGGTTGTCCACGCAAACCTGTGGCACCTGTTAAACCTTGCTTCCCTATTTGTCCTGGTGGCCCTATTGAGCCTACTTCACCTGGTTCTCCAAATTCACCTTTAGAACCAGGAGAACCCCTTTGACCACGATCACCTAGTGCACCTTTGTTTCCTTTAAAACCAGGTTCCCCAGAAGGTCCACTTCCACCCTAAAATGTAAATAAACATATTTGCTTGAAACATTTTTTAAGTAAATTTTTGAGAAGATAAGAATTATTCTGATCTAAAACATTTTTTTAGTAGGATTGATAGTCATAAGTGCCATGGCCTATGGGATATAAACCTTAAAATTTGTTTACATTGTCCATGGGAAAAAACTGTTTGTAATTTTAGGTAAATTAGCAACAAGTATATTACAAATTACCAATTTTACTTTATGTAAAAACAAATTCTTTATATACATACAGTCTAATCTTAAAGCAATGAAGGTATAGAAAATAGTAATAACAAATGCCTCATATTCTCTGCCATCAAATTGTTTTCTTATCAACTTTCATTCTGATTTAAAGTTTCTAGTGGCCCTTTTAGAAAATCTTCAAGAAAATTAAAAGATGTCAAACAGAAAATGTTTTTACTTACAATAGAACATAAAAATATGTAAAATTTTTACATTTTAGGCAATTTCACCACAAATATCTTCACAGACAGTGTTAAAAGATTTTAGGATTTAAATCACAGTGACCAGTTCACTTATGGCTATTAATCCCACCAAAAAAATGCTTAAGGTCATTATAATTAGATCTGATTTTTTATAGCCTTAAGGTATACTTATTTGTTTATGAAATAGTAAGCTAATGTTTAAATAATAAAATATATATAAAAATTTAAAAAACTTAAACGAGAGGTTGATTTTAAAGTTTAATATATTTTATATTAATTTATAGTTAACAATCTACAGAAACTTTGATTTCTTGATTAAAAATGCTTAAATACCTTCTTATAAAATACTTTAACAAAATGAAATAAAAAATAAACATAAAATCGATACAACTTACAGTTTCTCCTATCATTCCCAAAGGACCAGGTAAACCAATGGGACCTGGTAAACCCTAAAAGTTAATTTTATAAAGCTTTTTTGTGCTATGGACAACTTTGTAATAAAATTTAAATACTAAAGATTCTTGAGAACCTTACTATACTGGTGAATTGCTATATTGTAAAAAAATCAATATTGAAATTAAACAATTATTTTACTTACAGGAGGTCCTTCTGAACCAGGAGCTCCAGTTTGACCACTAAGGCCAGCAGTACCTGATTCACCAGGCAGCCCTTGCTCACCATCTTGACCAACATCACCAACATCACCTTTGATACCACGAGCACCTTTGACACCAGGTTGACCTTTAAAACCCTGTGGGCCTCTAGGTCCTAAATGTCCTTTAATACCATCTGGACCCTAAAGTGTTTTCAGAGATGAATGCTGAACAACATTGTCATTGAATACTTTAAAATGTTTTTGCCATTAATTTTTTTAATTAAGCACAAGTTTTCAATTATGTTGCAAAATTTATGTAAAATCATATAGAATTCTGTTGCAAGGTTTATCCAAACAATTTTTTTGAAGAAAGAGAGATAAAAGAAAAATTTAATCAGCAGCATTAAATAGTTAAATATTGTACAACATGAAATTATATGAACTACTTTCAATTTACATACAGTGTCTCCAGCAGGACCTCTAGCTCCATCAGAACCTCTCAAGCCAAGTTGGCCAGGTGGTCCAACTGGTCCTATTAACCCTTCTGGTCCACTAAATCCAATAATACCTATATCACCTTGGTCACCTTTTTCACCAGCATAACCCTGAAATTCCATATGAAAAGGTATATGATAACACTTTCATTAAAATTAGAAAATATGTACTGTATTTCAATGTAAAATTAGAACTGAAATCAATATTGTAATATATAGTATATTCATATATCTTAGCATATGTATAACTTTAAAAAGTGTTTTAACTATGCTTAATCTTTAATAGCAAAATATTAAAGCCTACTTTTGGTCCTCCTCTTCCTGGTTCTCCTATTTCACCAGTAGCTCCTGCATTACCTTGCTCACCTTTATAGCCAAATGCTCCTTGAGGACCAGGAATTCCGGGATTACCTGCTGATCCCTGTTTTCCTGGAGGTCCAGGCAGACCAGGATCACCAGCTGAGCCCTATTGCAAAAACAAATTATCTTTTTTTAGTTTATAAAAAAAATTCTTTTCGTGCAAGAAAAAACAATTTGATAACAAACTATTTGATAACAAAACGAATTAAAGTATTACATTAATCACAACATTATTTATTTTAGTTTATAATTTTAACTAACCACTCTACCATCCTCTCCATCATCCCCTTTAGGTCCTGTTGGGCCAAATGGTCCAGTTAATCCAGGAGGACCAGTTCGCCCTTTGCGACCTGGTAAGCCAATATCTCCAGTTGGTCCGGGAGGTCCAGCCTTACCCACTGGTCCTTGGGGACCTTCAGGCCCACTTCTCAAATCAAAAATAACATTTCTGGTTCCAGAAAAACTTCCATCTGTAACAGCACCAACAGCAATGGCATCTGGGTCAGGTCCTTTTTCACCCATGTTTCCAATCCCACCTCCTGGTGGCCCAGGAATACCTATATCACCCTTTTGTCCTTTTTTACCAGGTTTTCCATTATCACCCTAAAGTTAAAAGTTATCAGATTAAAAGTAAATCATTAATGCTTTTAAAAATTTAGATAGCATAAAAATAAAGGAATGAAAAAAATAATCTTTTGTTTAAGTTATATTTTTGTTTAAGTTATATTACTTATTATTTATGACCAGTCTTCATCATTATATGCTAGAGGAAAGTAAACAATCAAGTTATGGATAATTTTTTTTAAAAACAAAAGCAATAAACATTGTTTTAATAACAATTTTTAGTTTACTTATTATTTATTTATTTACTGTTGATAATTTGTTATATGTGTATATAAAATATACATATATAATATATATATATACACCTATAACAAATTAAAAATTGGATCGAATGAAACGATTATTTTAGTAGCAATCAAAAGTAAAACTTATAGATTTTAAAATTACAATTAAATCATACTCTTTGCCCAGTATCTCCATTTGGTCCACTTGATCCAGGGGCACCAGCCATTCCCTTAAAAAAAAATCATATAAAAAAAAAAAAGAAAAAAAAAAGAAAAAAGAAAAAGCAATTTTATTATAATCTTAACTGAAACTGCACAGAAAGTGATGGGAGAAAAGGTCATATAGGATAGCAATCAATTGAAAAATATACTTTTAAATATGACAAGAAGGACAAGCAATACTGAGGTCAAATGAGAAAATGAACCACATGATGTGAACTTGATGTGATATGATAACAAATTAGAAACATACAGGAGTTTGCTTGAAAAGCAAAGACAATGATTTGGTTCATAAGTACAATGTTTATGACAACCAATCAACATAAATACAATGTTAATGACAACCAGTCAATAGTTTTTTATCATCTTTTTTTTTTTTTTTGCTTTTTTTTTTTTGTAAAGTCTGTTCAAGCCTGATTGAAAATGAAATAACTAAAGGTTTTGATGCTTTTTTACCTTCTCTCCTTTAGGTCCAGGTGGCCCTGGGTCTCCAGGAATCAACTCTATAGGTGGATTTAATTTACCTAAAAAGCATATCAGAAATTAAAGTATGAGTTCATATTCAAGAGAAAACTAGCCATTTGCTGTTTTAGACCTATTGTATATATGTAACAGACCTAATCAAACCATAAACAAACCTTTTCAAAAAGTTGGAATAAAATTACAGACCTATTCAAACCATAAACAGATCTATTCAAAAAGTTGGAATAAAATTACATAACCAAAAGCTTAAAACTGTAAAGCAATATTCACTTTATGTTGATTATGTTTATACATATATACTTATATACAAATATATAATAAATATCAAAAACAACTTCGGTTGTTTTCTATAAGTAATCTCAAAATTTTAGAAAAAATATTTGGTTTGAAATGAATTTTTTAGTTTAGAAACAAAATTTTTTTTAAAAATTTTGTTAGACTTTTACAGCTGAATGCACAGAGGTGCTACAATAGAAAATTTAAATGTAATGAAATTAATCCAAATTATGTTAATCCAAATTTGTTATCTTGAATCTCACTAAAATAGTTTTAACTTTGATTATCTTAACTTTGATAATCTTACATTGGTAATTGCCTAAGTATTATCAGTAACCTATGTTTACTATTAGTAATCAATAAACTATTTATAGCCTTTTTGAAAAAACTGATTATAAATTGCTAAATATGGAACACTATTGCAACAATTATTCAGTACAATCCTGTATTACAAAATTTGGTTAGCACAAAATAGCAACATGACAACTTTAAAAACAGACACCATAACTTCTTAAACAAAAAGGAACTTCAATTATACTGCCAATTAGTATTTTGACATCATAAAATTAACAATTTAAAATAATACCTGCACTGAATGTGCAAGACTCTTCTGCTAGCTGCTGTATTGAGTTAAAAATATCATCAAAATCTGCAGCCATGAAAGTATTTTCTATAAATGGGGGAGATAAAACATTTGATAAACCTTCTGGGTTTGTTTTATTACTAATAGTAATAGACATTATTCGAATAGCATTAACATCATTGTTTCCATCTCGTGTTTTCCGCTTACGCAAGGGCCAAGATGCAATATCTAATCTCTCAGATGATACATCAGTATTACCATCAGTAAACAAAATAATAACCTAAAATAAAAATAAAAATAAAAATTGCTAATAATCAATACACAACAAAATAAAACAATTTGATTAACTAAAAGTATATTGCTAAATAATTATGTTCTGTATGGAGTTTAATGGTTATACTTAATTACTTGATTATATTAAAAGAAGAACTTATAACATTTGTCTCAGATGATTTTTGACACCAAACTTAAGAAATTTTGTAACTCCATGTTTGTTATAAAATGTGTATCACTTACTTTTTTTGCATTTCTGCTCTGTTTTCCTTCTGGAAAGACATCACTTGATGCTAACATCAAAGCTCTGTCTAAACGAGATGTTGAACCTCCCTTGTAAGGTATGCTATCAATCCTCCCTTGGACATCATGCAAGCTTTGTGATGGAGTATTTCTACCAGGAATAGGAAATGGCATATGAAGCTCTGCTATATCACTATATGACATCACAGCTACATTAGTATTATTTTGATCAACACTAAGCCATTCAAGCATAGCTTTAGAAAAATCTTTGCTTTTTCTAAAATTTTCTTCGCCAGTTTTAACTGAATCATCAAGAATGAACAGAATATCAAGCTTATCAGAACATTCTAAATTAAAAAATTTTTTTATAGAGCTTGTGAAAAGAAAATATGTAAACATAAAAATATAAAGAAAAAAAAAAAAGAAAATGTTAAATTAAAAACTTGCTGTACTAACTTTTCCCACAGTAAGTGCATTTTCTTCTACAGCCATCATAAACACATTCTTGATATCCTGGACAGTCAAAGTCTGTTTCACAAACATTATCTTTTACAGAACAGAATGGTATCGAAAGTTTTTCCTCGCACCTTTTTTTTCTTCCTTTTCCTTGTTAATTAAAACAGCATTAAAGATTAACAACATAAAAAAATCTTTTATTAAACTTTAAATTGTGGTATTTTAAAGAACTGAGAATTAAAAGATTACTTGAACAAACTTGAGAGGCAAGTCTATGAGAAATTTCTTCATTATCAAGATCATTGACTGAACTTATCTGAATAAAATTATTAACTTCAGGAGCAGAAGCAACTTCCTTCACAACTTTGTTGTAATTTGATCCAACATTTACAACTATAATTTGAACATCTTCAGATTTTAATTTGCGAGCAGCTTCCTCAAACATAAACTCTTTTCTTTCAGGAAATTTTCCTTTAGTGAAGACAACTAAAACCCTTGGGGATGATCTTCTTACTCCACCTTTTATGCTAAACACATCTCTTTGAACTGTACTAAACAACTGATACAAGTTACTTTCAGTCCCATTATCATATTTTAATAAATCTATATTTTGAATAATTTTGCTTTTATCAAATGATGTATTGAATGGGAGTGTTGAAACAACATTGCTATATGTAATTAAACTGATGTGAGTCTTTGTAGGTGTTATTTGGAAGTTATCTAAAAAATCTTTAACATGGCCTTTCAATTCAACAAAATCTGCACTTGTTTCAGCTGTGGTTTCAAATGCAATGGCTAAGTCAATTGGAGTGGTGCATGCTAAATGACAAAACATATTAAGGTAAATCTGTATTTTTTTTGTTTGTTTGTTTTAATAAAATAAAAACCAAAACTTTTAATAAATCCTGCGCTGCAAGTTATATCAATATAAACTTCACTTTAACTGTCAATTATTTCTAATACTATTTCTAAAAATCAAAAGCATTTTATTCAAACTTACTAATCAAAGACTCTCCACAAGACTGAACACAATTTTTTAAACAACATTTCTTTCCTGAGGGACAACCAAAGTCAGCATCACAGGTGTAATTGATTTTTGCACAACCCTCAGGTATTGAAGGATTTTCACACACACCAGGACGTCCTGAACAGATCATTTCTGAAACTTTCTGAATATAAATTCCATTTAATATTTCTAGAAAAGTTCCTTGATGAAAAACATGTTTTTGATATGGGAGTGAAGATATTGAATACATCTCATCCAATATAATGTTGCCTTCAACTGGGATAGTTATAATTTGAACACCATCTCTTTTTAGAGGCTTTACAGCTTCACTAAGTTTCACATCACAACTTTTACAGTTACTTGCAGTTAACATAATAACAACCTTAGGGGCATTCTGTCGAGAATAACCTGACATAGTGAACACTTCTTTATCTATAAGTTTTAGAGCTTTGTCCATACGAGATACTTTATCTCCTAAATATGGAAGATTATCTACTTCTAATAAGAATGCATCCTGAGAAGTTGCTTTTGACATATTGAATATTAATGTTGCATCATTTCCAAATACAGAGGCTGATATATGAGACCCAGTTTCTGATATAACAAATTTGTAACCAACTGCTTTAACAAAATTACGAAAAATTTCAAAGTTTTCAGCACCAACATTCTGAGAGGAATCAATGGCAAAATGAATGTCAATTGCATTGGTGCAACCTTCAAAAACAAATAATATATTTAAAAAAAGTAGAACTCACTGTGTAACATAAACTGACAGCCAAAAGTATAAGGGAGCTGGTTAGAAATTATATTCTTTTTTAATTTTATTTTTAGTCAAAATAAAAATAAAAGTTTTGCTTGCTCAATCGTTGAAAAGCATTTTAAAACTTATTTGCAAACTTTGCACAATAAAGCAACATAAAAGTTTGATAAGTTGAAAATAAAGCACTTAAATAGTAGTTTACAAAACTAAATATTTATTTTACTAATAAAACAAATCAATTCATAACACATAAATGAGCATTTCTACCTTTACAAGTTGATTCTGTAATACTAGCAACAATGCTAACTAACTCATCTACATCAGATGATCTGAAGACACTTGCATCGTCAGAAGCAATATCTAATAACTCACCAATATCATAATTTCTACCAATACCTAGAGAGTAAACTTGTACACCAATATCTTTTAGAGGACGCGATGCAATATGAAGATCAATAGCATCAGGTGCATCTAAACCTCTTGTTTGACGACCATCAGTCAAAACTAATGCAATCTAAATGTTAAAATATTTAAAAGACAGCAACAAACTGGACATTAATTAATCTAACTTTTTTTCATAGTCAAGCTAAAGAGAAGGCAGAAAAAAAAATTGGGGAAAATTTGAGATCAAATGTAAAGAAATAAAAAATAACTATAGCTACATCACCAGCAGAAAATGAATCAATTAGTGAAAAGAGAAGGGGGGGGGGGAGGTTAAAAACTAATATTATACCACTTTTACTTTATTACTATTGAAAAAACTTTCAAATACTATTGAATTTTTTTCCAAAATAATAGTAAATTATTGTAAATAATATTTAAAAAAAAAAACAAACTATAATTTGGTCAGTTTTGTTGGATGAATGCATTCTTATTTTGTAATTATTCTTCAAATAATTAACTTTTTTAAATCAAAAATTGATTTAAAAACAAATACATCCTGTATAAAATCAAATGCAGTTGTTACTGAGGTAAACTTAGTTTACATCTTTAAAAAATTTGTTGCAAATTGACTGATCACTTTGCGATTATGGTTTAAAAGTGTGATTCAAACTTGACATAAATAAGGATGAAATCTTATATCAATGTGTCACCAAATTTTGTGATTTCCTAAATATCAAATAAGATTAGAAGTATGTTACATATTTATATTGTTTTTTAAACTGTTAAAAGTGAAATACAATTTTTTTTTATAATTGTGCTAATTCAAATCCTAAGGAAACAACAGAAATAATTCTTCACTTCTTTTTATTTGAGTATTTAGCTTGTTAGATTTCTTGTTATTGTGAAAATTGTTTAAACTGAGTTAATTATATAATCATAACATAACTTGAATTAATTATAAAAAAAAATAGATAAGATATTTAAAAAGAAATTTCTATTTAAGGGAAAGCTGATCAAAGTTTAAATTGAATAGCTAAAAAGAAATAAATTTCACCAAAGATTGTTAGACTTTAAAAATGGGTAAAAATTTTTAAAAATTTATACTCACTTTTGGTTTGTCTTCTCGCATACCACCTTTAACATTAAAAAGGTTAGATTTTGCAAGCTGCAATGCCATATCAATTCTGGTTTGGCCATCTGTGACAGATATTTTATTAATTTCTTTAACTACATTGTCTTTAGTCAGTGCATTTCCTTTAAGTGAATTAAAATCAAATGCAATAGATGCATTGTCAGAGTAATATATGACCCCAACATGAGTTCCATTTTCAGAAATATCAAATGCATCAACAATTTTGGCAACAAACTGTAAAATCTTTTGAAAATTAACAGCACCGATGCTGCCAGATGCATCAACAAGAAATCCAAGATCAACAGGAACTGTGCATACTAAAGTTAATTATTAGTTATCAAATACCACATCTGCTGTTACAGAAAACATACCAGCTCTTGACAAAACATTTTTACCTGAAGTATTTTACATAACTTATGATGTACTTAGTTTTAATATGACCTCCTTCTAAAATTGATCAAAGTGAATCCTCTATAATACTGGAAGCTTGTATACAAATATTGAAATTTCTGACACTAATCAAGAAATGTGTGAAGTTTCTGATAGCAATCAAGTAGTAGGTGTGAAATTCATCAATCAAAATGAGTTCAAATATGATAATTCCTATTTATATATAGCCTTATATATATATATATATATATATATATATATATATATATATATATATATATATATATATATATATATATATATATATATATATATATATATATTCCCTTAAACATTTACAAATACAAAGTACAAAGTTATGGAGCTTGGAGTTATATGTTTTCAAATAAAGAGTTTTATTCTTCTGAATTTTTAATTTTATTGAATTTTTGAGTTTTAAAACATTTATATTGAGAAATTAAATTTGATAAAAGAAATTAAAAGAAACTCGTTAAAATTTAAAAAAGTAAAATACAGAGGCTTTTTAGTCAGAAAAAGTTAATTACTTATATATTTCTAAAGAAACAGCCAGGAAGTGAATTTCTTAGCACTTTTCTGGGCAATAAATTTGGTAAATGTGTCTACAGTGGACACCCAAATAAACTTGGACAACCACTGCATACATATAGAACCAGATGTAATGGGTAATCATATTTCCATGCTATTAGCTACATTATGATAGAATCAGAAGACAACCACTCCCTTCCCAGAGAAAAAGTTGTCACCACATGACCACTAAGTTGACAAAAATCTAAAGGACTACTTGAAACAAAATGTGAATATGTGAACATTTCTTACATTTCATGTGATATTTGCCAATGCAGAGATTATGGATATAGGGTCATTCCATGCCAAAAGGAGCAATGGTCCCTCATGGAATACCTCAGATACTGTTAAAACTTATTGAGTTGGCACATATATAAAAGAAAATTTATGTCTTGAAAAATTCAGATCTATATTTAATGGGGTTCTTGAGAAAACACTATTTAAATTAGTGCTGTTATGACTTTGAAATTATTCGACTGTTGACTAATCGATTAATGTATTTTACAAAATTAACCAAAATCAACTAATACATTTTTAAAATGGACTAAGTCGACTAAAAGTCAATTTAGTTGAAATATTTGAACAAAAATTTTATTATAATCATATACTTTAATGTTGCTTGACAATTTATTTTTTAGATGCTATGAAACAAATAGAACTTTAAGAGAGTAAACAAAAAAATTAGGTGGTATGTAATACTGTTATAATAACACATGCTGTTGTTATATCAAGAGCATTTTCTTTGTTCAATTTTAATTTATCTAATCTCTTAGATGAATTAAAATCTAATAAACAAACAAAAACAATAATTAAAATCACAAAGTAAAGAAAAAAAATCCAGATGGATATTTATATCATTTTTCACAACAATTAAAGCAAAAAGTTAACAAAAAGATTAATAAAAAACAGTGGTGGGGGCAGATGGGGCAGCTAAACCTTTTTTGGGGTGGCAGATTTATAAAACTTTTTCGCATCCTTAACTGAGTGCCATAACACATCACTTAAAATTTTGTTTTAAAAAGCATCAATTGGTTATTATAATGAGAGAAAGGAAACATTAATGAAGTGGTGCTACATACAGCAAGCTAAGAGTTAAGTTTATGAGATACAGAAAATTAGGCTCAATGTTCAGATATTTTAGTTGAATTAAAAAAACCGCTTTGAATGATGTTCTTACGCATGGCTCAATCTTTATAAGTAGTTTATCTTTACAAGATAAACTACTAATAAAGATATCTCTTTACTCATTGGTCAGCATTATAACAATATTAAAGGTTGATCAAATCAAATCAATTGAAAAAATAGAAACAAGGATGTCAGGTTGATTACCCAATTAAATTGACTTTTAGTCAATTAGTAAAAAACCCATAGTTGATAAAATTGACTATTCAATTTTTCAAAGTTGTCTAGTTTTGACTTTTGATTAGTTGACTTTTAGTCAATTTAGTCAAAGTTGATAACAAAACTAATTTAAATAATGGGTTATTTTGTGTAAAATATTTCTCTTCAATCAAAAAGGTTTTTATCATGGTTTTTAACAACTTATAACTTTTAAACAAGATGATTTTATGCTTTATTTTTTTAAGATAGTAAGCATGCTAAGGTTACTTTTAGAAAAACAAAAAACTCAAAGCTTTTAAACCAGTTAGTTTTCTAACACAGTAACCCAAAAAAATATTGAAAGCTTAAGAAATTTTTGTGTTTATAACCCAGTGCTAATGATAGAAAAGGGGGTATAATCTGGTCCAGAGTAAAATTGACATAGGTAAAACATGTCCAGGGTGTAATATTGCCTAAACCAATAGGGCATAAGATGGCCTATTACAAAAGTACCATCTTTAAAGACATTTAAAATGTAATGGTATAGTCAAATGTGAACTTTTTGGTTTGAGTTTTGATGTATAAGTTTAGAAAAACAAAATAGTTATATTTTCTATTGTATTGTTCTATGCAAGTCAAGGAAGTGATTCTAAAAGAGAAAAAAATTAATGGTTTAAACTATTAAAGGAGACTTCTGCAGACTATCCAGTACAAATGACTGCATTGAATACAGTATTAGGTTGATACAGAACTTTATAATAGATTCTAGAAGTGAAAACCAGAAATAAAATTTTTTGTTAGTTTGAAGAAACAGCAAAGCTCTGACCCGAAGTTAATTTTATAAATGATCAATTATTTATATTATAAATAATTATTACATTTTTTATTGATATATTTCAACACTTTAGTTTGAAACATTGTAAGTTTTTAATTTTAAAAACTTTAAAGTTTTCAAATTCATACAATGAAGAATAGTAAATATTTTAAAATGTTTAATAACCAATAATTTAAAACTATTAAGATATGATACTTTCCTTGAAATTTATATAGATCAGAAAGTATTGAGTAATATTCTGCATCTGGGTGAGTATTGCAACAAATAGGCCTATGATAACTTGACTCTGAAATGTTACAACACTTGTTATGTTTTAATATTAGCTGTAAGGAGTGTTTAATCATACTTTGAGATTCTTTACCTTTATTAATATTAGTTTTATTTGAAGTAACACAACTGAGTGTACAACCATTTGAACAGCATTGTTTCCCAATGTCACAATCACTATCCACCAAGCAGCTGTTGACAATTAATGAAGAAGGTGGACATTCTAGTTCTAAAGGTACTGGAGGACAATTTCCGCTATCACCTATTTCTAAGAAAATAAAATAAAATTCAAGCTCCATACATCATTGTAAATAATTGTTAAGTAGCTAATTACGTTAATAGCTATTTATGTATGCATAGTGTATAGGAAAGGAAAAAAGCATTTTTAAGAAAATACCCACTAAGGAATCTATATTTAATATTCACTCCATAAGAGACGTTTATGGCCCAAAGAGTTTAAATGAAATAATATGGAAACGTTTTTATACTAAGTAGCTGTTTTAGTTAGTTTTTAAAGTCACCCCATCATTTCTACCTAAAAAGTTACACTTAACTTCATTCTTTACCTCTATAACTAACTTATATATATATATATATATATATATATATATATATATATATATATATATATATATATATATATCTGTGTGTGTGTGTGTGTGTGTAATTCTCTTTTCTTTATTTTATTTACGTTGTTGCGTTTTATTAGTGAATTATCTTCCACAATGACCTGTGTTTTTTTGTAATCTTCTTATTAACAAGAAATAGTTAATTGGTTAAAAAATTGAATTTCTTACTTTAGCGCGTTTAAAAGACATTATTTTGCAGAACACACATAACAGACAATGTTTCAGACTAAATATTTAACTCATATCTTGCGATAAGCATTCTTGCATTTAATAAGTATATCTTGCATTCACAGGCAATAAATGATAGATGCGTAATCTAGACTTTTAAGAAGTGATGATACTGAAAAAAAGAATGCAGCAGACGAAATGCTCTCGGAGTGTTATCTAACAGTTTCTCTATATCATGAAAGCTCTCAGTATCGCCGAAAAAGCCATCGAAGAAGGTATGAATCTTGTCACGACACAGCCATACTTGCTACGATAATAATACTTGCATTTAACAAATGTTAAAACAGAGATGAAAAAATATAGGATAAAAATAACGAAACTATGCTGTATAACTTTAAAATATTAAACTTAACTATTTTATTTTAAGTACTATTATTGATTTTTAGCCCTGCCAATTATTCAAAACCGTAAGATTATTAAGAAGTAAAGTTATAAGGAGTATGCATAGAAAAAAATCTTATAACATCTACTGATGAAGCAAATCCATTTATATCTATTGACGACAAACTTTGACTAAATATTTACAATTATATTTGAGTATTTACAAATTACAAGCTTTTTTGGTGCTTTCCGCTGCAATCGCTTATTTTTAAATAGCTCTGAAATATGTTCCTAATTTTTGGAGAGCGTAGTTAAGATTTGAATAAATAGAATATCATAAAAGAAGAAATGGTTGACTAAAAAGAAAATATTTTCCTGAGAACTTAATGAGTGACTCATTTCATTTAAAAAAAGAAAGATCATTTCTTAAATAAAATATTGACAAAGTTTAATAAAGTTATTGCACGACGCTAGAATTAATGGAAGTAAATTAAATGATAAATTTTAAATAGTAGAAAATGCATACCGTTATTTTGAGCACATGTCCCATAAATTGCGAGCAGGAAAAAAAAACTAAGGTATTGCCATCTCAATGGAAGAAACATGTTACCGGGAAAACGGCTTCTAAGCCGGCTACGAACGAACGCTTATAGAAAGTCTTTTCTTATTTTTTGCGCTATCTTGCTCTTCTGCTTTCTGATAATACTACAGGTTTCTTTTTTGTTGTTGTTTTCGCGCATTATTTGCTGCTTAACATATTAAATTCATGCAAGATTTACTTTCATCTATTATTTTCAAGAAGTTTAGGAAGTCAGAGCAATGTTTTTTAATTCTTTTGAGTAAATAAAGACTATGATATATAAACAAATTACTACAATATCTTGCCGGAAACCGTATAGCCGTTTCACTGGATGCAGAGAATTATTTTAACTTGAAATATATATTTTACGTAAAAAAACGACCAGATAGTCATAAGCCTTAATTAAAATTATGATTAAGTAGTATGTATCTATAAAGATTTGATTACATAATATCTCAGTTATAATGAGTTTTAATAAACTTTTTTGATTTTCTTCAAGCGAATGAAATTCAGAGAAGTAATTTGCGCAGTCACCTTTTAAAACAACTTTTAACTTGGTTACTATAGAAATAAAGTAGATTTTGGATTACTCATCACATTTTTTTAGGCAAAAGCCTTATTTTTCAAGGGTAATGAGTTTCAAGGGTAATGAGTTTCAGGTACGGGAAAGTAGAAACTTGTTTGAAATGTTTCAAATATTTTTTGTAGTGCTGCTAAAAATGTAAACAAACTTGTTAAAATCTGTGCCATTTTATTTGTGTTCGTTGGCTTTTTATATTACGAGAGTCATTGTAAACGCTGTTCATCAGTGTTTTTTTTCGAGAAAATTTCATCACTTTAAAACGGATTAATTATCCGAGTATTCACATATAAAAACGGATTAATTATCCGAGTATTCACATATAAAATGTTAGATAAAAACTTGCCCTATGGTAAGTTTTTAATTGAAAATATTTTATCTCGTCTTAAACAAATAAATATTTTGTAGATATATCTAACAGAGAAAATTAAATATAAAATAAAATTTTAGAGTAAATTAATTTACAAAAAAGAGAACACATCCCACATACGCACTAGGGTACTTTTCTCCCCCATCACCCTCCACTCACCCCTCTTCCTACTTCGCCATTTCCGTCCTCCCTAGAAAAAAAAACTGTTTTACCCTTCCAAATCTTGTGATTTGGTAGATGAAAAAATATGTGAATGTAAAAGTCTTGCCAACTTTTGCTCTTTGTGAAACTCAAAATTTAAGAAAAATGGAATTAGTTCGATTTTTAAAATCTTGTTTAAAACATTAATTTATAATTCAATCAGTTTCGCATAAAAATTCAAATAATTTTTCTCAAAATCCAGCAAGGTATGTAAATATGATATTGCAGAAGCAACTAGTACATTTACTAGCGTTTAGTTGCTACATATGGCTATTGTAGTGAGTTTTGTGCAGACACCAAATATGTAAAACTCACACCTCACATTTAATGCAATTTGGGAAGAAAGCGAAATAGAAAAAGTAAGCGCAGAGGATTGTATATGAAATTGAAAAACAAATTGGTAAGTTTTTTGAAAGCTTTAATAAACTGAATAATGTGATTAAAATTGGAATACACTTAAAGTGGGATCTTTGATAAATAGTTTTGCAAAAGAGACTTTGTTTAGAACTGAGAATCTTCTTAAAAGTTCTTTTGCATGAAGTGGTTGCATAAAACTATATCAGTTTGAAATTATTTATATTAATAGAAAATTCTCCAGATTTCCTGTTTCGTTAAACTGGTACATCCCAGAAAATCATGTTTCATGGTAGATGAACTTTACCTCACATTTCTAATGATAGATAATAAAAAATACAACTAATGTGCTAAAAGTAAGAGTAACATTATTTATAATCAAAAATAGAGGTAAAGAAGTACAAAAACCCTTTAATTGCAAACCTTGGTTTAATGTTCTCCTTTTCTCTTTGGTTTGATGTTCTTTTTTTTAACATATAAATACCAAGGAGAATAAAAAATTTAATAGGTTCATGGTTTTGGAAACTCAAAACACAGGCACTGAAATTAAGGAACAATATTATGAGAAGCTAGGACAGATCTTCGTTCAAAGTATTGACATACTAGGTACCCATAGGCGTAGAGTTTTAGTTTTCCCGGATGGGACATAAACTATTTTGTAGCAATTGAAAATCTATAATAAAAAACAAAAAGTTTTTTCAATGGGTATAAAAATGTAATCATTTTCTCAAGTAAAATGTGTTCATGCGTATGGAGGCACGCATTACAAACTCATCGATCAAATCATCTAGATCAAGAGTGTAGGCAATATCGCGATGGCAACTTAAAATAGCGAGATGATTCAATCGCTATTTTAAATTGCCTGAGACATTGTAGAACGAAAATAAGTCTTTAGCCTACGAAGACAAGAAAAAGAGCGCTCACACGTAAATGAGGTGACAGGCATACATACTAAAATTTTTACCAGCTTCACAAACTCGGGAATCAGTGGAATTGATTGAGAAAGGACACTATCATGTTCTACAAGTTCTTTCAAAACTGATTCAAAAACAATTAGTTGAATATTTTTGAATTTTGCATGATCCATAAACATGTCGCGATGGAGTTGTAGCCTTCAAAGTCATCTTTGTAAAAAGCCATCTTCAATGTCATCTTTGTAAAAAGCCTCAACGAATCCAACTTCCAATCACCAACCAATGAGAAATTTTTCTACATTTGCTAAATGCTCAGTGGTCTCAGTCGGTTCGAAACGGGTCGCAAGTCCCGTTATAACACTATCCAGAGATGCATAGAAAAGCTGGCGGTAGTGGTCCTCTGGAGTCGTAGCAAAGTATTGTGAGGAGGGAAAATGATAAAATTGTAAACATTATCTTTAAGTTTTACCCGACTCAAGCATATAATATTCGACAAAAAAGAGTGAGTCAACCAACAAAAAGTACGACTTATTGAATTTGTCATATGAATAAGATGATAAAGCGAAAAGAAAAGTAAAAAGCAACAACAACCAAGAAAAGAAGTACACACAGAGACTTATTGAATTTGTCATATGAATAAACAATAAAGCGAAAAGAAAAAGAAAAAAAA
>QPEY01000171.1:249869-262468 GCA_014706445.1 Hydra viridissima
ACGCTTTCTTCCAATTAGAAAATCCGTTTAAAATAAAAGCTTCGTACGAATCTTTTTCTCTTGAACTACGAGGTAAAGGCATTTTCATTTGGGTAGCTTTGATGCAGGTAGAACAAAAAACTTTTTCTTTCTGGCAGTCATGTAAAAACCCATTTATGTTTTTCATTCCAGCTTTGTTTAAATTTTCTTCCCTTTTTTTGATGGGAAAGATGACTTGAACAACAAGGTCTAGGCTCCTCTGTAAAAAACGGCGACTCAACAACAGCGGTTGGATCAGTTGCATAATCTAACTGAACAAATGATAAACTTTGATGAGTATTATCTTGGAAGTTATTAGCATTTTGAGATTCAGAAAATAATGCAATTGTTTCAATTTGATTTTCTTTTTTTGAAAAGTATTCACTAATCTTCTTTATTCTACAACATCTTACAACTTATTACTTAAAAGTCAACGTACCGTTAAACAATTAAAAAATTTCTTCAAAAACTTACGTTTTTTTTAATTCAAATGATTTTTAATTCAAAACTTTTAAGTAATTAATGCAAATAGTTCTGCCATATTTATCAAAGAAAAAAAAATACTAAACGAACGTTTAACTCACACAACTCTTTAGTTTATGTAGTTCCGTTAATTTGCTTTTTGTTGCGTTTTTACCGATCTCAAACTCCCTTGAGACTCAATCAGAAGCGTAGAATTTCTGAAATTCGAAAAATAATTAAAACTTTTGAAAGGTTAAACTTTTGAAAGGTTAAACTTTTGAAAATCACCATAGGTATTTGCGGAAATATTACAATCGTTTTTAAATTGTTATATTTGTTAATGTTTAAGTATATTATGATTTTTATTTTTTAAATATTTTTGAAAGCTTAGTGAATTTCCCCGGGTGGGACAAAGCCCCAGCGACAAATTTCTGGATGAGTCCCAGCGCGTTCTACGCCTGTGTAGGTACCTAACTCAACAGCTTGTCGTATTAGAGATTTGTGACGTTTCTAAAGATTATGTTGAAAAACTAAAAATTATTCATTGGCATTTGAAATTTGCTTTTTCTGCAGAACTTTACGAAGGATATCCTTTAGGTGTAATACATGCTTATGCAGAAACAACTCATTCATCCCTTTCTTCTGCCGAATCCTGGCTTCTATTTGAAACTATTGGTTTTTCGAAGGCGGATGCGAACGTTTAGCTTTAGAATGATTAAAGGAATGATTCAAAGATTAAACTTGTAGTGGGTAGATACAAATTATTGTGTATATGTTGGAGTTTATCAAAGCATTTTAGAGTTAAGAACATTGACAAAATGTTAAAGTGGCTTTAGAAAGTCATAGAAAGAAATGAAAGGCTGTGATACCTAAAGAACAAATATAAAACTCATATCTTAGTTGCTAAACTTGTATTCAGTGCGATATTTAACAAGGTGTGATGGGAACAACGTTACCCCCTGAAAAGTACTCTGAACTTTTTTTTTTTAAAAAAAAAAGCCTTCCTAAAACAATTTTTCAGAAATACCTTCCTAATTGTGCAAATAAAATCTCAATTAATACTAAAAATCTAGAAACAAAAATATTTGAGAACGCAAAATGGTAACTTTTTTAAAAATCAGCAGCCATTTTCCTAAATGTTTAAACTTTAGAATAAGTAGTCAAACGTCGTCTTTTTTTAACAAAATAACTTATCTTGGTGTTGTGAAAAACTTTCATTGAAAACACATAAATGAACTTACTCTTGAATTTAGCCTTTCTAACGGAAAAAAGAGTTCGCCATCGTGATTAATTTTATTTGTTACTATTTACATAATAATTGACAAGTCACATTTACAACACAAATTTGTGGACCATTGATTTTTCTAAAATCCTTTTAATTCAAAAAACAGGTTTACTTTCAAGAACTTTCCTAAACACTCTTAACACCCAAATTTTTTTATTGTATTTGACAATAGAACATCCTGCATCACCTAACATAAGTCACTTATAACAACTTAACTGTCCCAGTAAAACTAAATAATCTTACAATTACTTTTTTACTTATACACTCAGTGAGGTTTCTACAGTTTCACTTAAATACTTGTATAAAAGTGAATGCATGAAATATTTGCATTTTTTTGTTGTTGTTGTTCAGGAGTAATAAGGAATTAATAAGTAAATACGTTACATTTAATTTAAAAAAGGTTATTTAATTCATTTAATGCAAACTTTATATGTCAAAAAAAAACATGTAAAATTTCTATAGTTTTCAACTTCAAGTTGGGTGAACGTACAATCCGATCAAAAAAACGTACACTTTTTATTGGAATGATTGTTTAACGCTTCGTGCCCTATGAATCGCCGCGTTATCTCGTAGGAATATCCAATTCTCAATAGATATACTTTAACCAAAATTCAATTAAAACATCTTTGAAGTATCTTACATTCATTTTTATCTCCCCTCTGAAGTTACAACTCATTGCAATGGTCTCTTTTTTTGTCAAACCAATTTTACTTAAAGCCATCAGGCTCATCTAAGTTAAACTTTTTTTGTCGGAAAAAATTACGTTTTCCTATTATGAGTCTAATGTCGTGAGGCCATTGACAAACATGAATCTTGCATCTTTTTGTTTCTTTGCCAATGGTGGTTTTGTGATCATTTTTTTCCACTAGAATTTTCTGGATTTTAAAAAATTTTGTTGGACATGTGTAGTGGTCCAAATCAGTCCTGACTTATTTTGCTGTTGGTACTCCAGCCGACGCCAAAACCAAAATGGGAAAATGTTGTCTTCTGGTGTTTTTCTTTAAACCTAAAGGTGATTTTTGTTGTAATTTTCACTTAAATATAATTAATTTCACTTAACAAAATTATTCGCTACATGGTATAAGTAAAAATTTCTTGCTTTATTTTCCTCCTTTAACATGGCATCAAACACAATGGCATTGTAATAACCAAATATGATAATAACAAATTTTACGATTATGATTTTACAATTTTCCAAATTTTTTAAAAAAGTTTTGTTTCAATTTTCACAGAAACACATAAACTGTCTTTAAAATATCTCTAAACAGCAGCTCTAATAAAAACAATTTTTATGATTAAATTTTCAAATAAAAACGTAAAATTCATAGTGTTTACATGGAACTATGGAAGCTTCACTGAGTGTATGTACAGTATATACATATAAGTAAGTATATATTATTTATTTTACATATTATATATATATTTTTTGGTCCCAAGATGCACAAGTTAAGCTTAACAAACGGTCTCTGTGGGTCACATCCCAAGCAGTTCCCATGCGGGCCCCTTCCAAAAATAATCCCTTGCGGGCCCCCTGGACAAAACCTTGTGGGTCCCGACTGGGATTCCCGTGCGGGACCCATACTTTAACTAACGTGGGACCCGTGTGGGTCCCGACTTGTTTGGCTGGCTGGGATCATACTCAGATTTGACTATTTCCATTATTCTTTTTTCAGCACGTTCAATCTTCTTATGGTCTGTAGCAGGTACACTTTCAAGCAAATCCTTACAAAAATATTTCATGGAAAAGCCATTAAAAAACCCATGATATTTCAACTAGAACCCTTGGGTTATGTTTTTTTTCCATGGAAAAGCCATGACCCACGGATTTCTTATGGTGGCAAAATACCAATTGAAACACCATGTGTTGTTTTCACGGTTTCTTCATAAAACACTTTGGTTGATTGAAATTCAATGTTATTTTAATTGGCATGTAAACACCATGCAATACTTTTATGGGTATAAAGAATCCTGTTTTATAGATTATCGTACAAATTAAAATATCAATGTTATCAAACTGTACAAATCTTTGAAAAATCAATCATTATAACGCACATGAAACACTGCAACTTGATTGCAGCATAACATATTTTATATAATTATATTTTATGTAGAAACAAGTTCAATGAAAAAAAAAACAAGTTCAAAAAAAAAGAAAAAAAAAGAAACAACTTTGGTAAACCATATAATACAGAGCCTTTTCGTTTTATAATTGTTTGAAAAGTCCATCAATTAATTGCAACTAATTTTAGGAAAATGGTCGGGGTACCAAACAAAATTATTTTGATTGTTTATAGCTTTAAGATAAATTGTAGGTAAAATTTATTTACATAAATACTTATAAAAATGATCTTAAAGTATTTTATATGTACGCGCATATCATATACATGTGCATTTATTATATGTGATCAGTATCAATACTTAATAGCTGCAGCTGCTAAATGATTTACTCAAAAGCTTCATGCATGTATAGATCCATATTTATTACATTTGTTATCCTATAATTAGGCATGTAGTGTTACATGGCTAAGAATATACTACCATGACTTTAACAACTGAACCCCATGGTGCAACTATTGAAACCTATGGGAAAACAATTTGAACCCATTGACTTTAAGAGAACCATGAGGTAAAAATTGGGATTTATGGGGTAACCAAAAAACCATGGGAGTCAATTGCTTAACCATGAGGCTTCTATAGAATTCCATAAGATTTCAACTGAAATCTATGGGTCACCGATTGAATTACCAAGGAATATTTTTGTAGGGGAACCTTTAAGAAAATCTAGCTTAGTAAATACATGATTCTGCCAAATGAAAGATACCATTTTAAAATACCTTTCTCATACTTAGCATCATAAAAAGTATCATGCATAACAAAAAAATATCCTTATAAAAATTTCTTTCTCATACTTAACAAGGTATCATGCATAACAAAAAATTTCCTTACAAAAACAAAACCTTTAAGCTCAATGTCAATATTTTAATTACAACCGTCACATATGACAAAGACTTCATCTGTTCAGGTCTCATGTACCTAAAGTTTAGATTTTACATATAGCAGGGAACTTTCGAAATCATTATGCCAACCTCAACAGCCTTTTGTTTAAAGACCGATAGACAGATGATTAAAAACGTTAAATACTGAAAACAACGCGTAATAAGTCAAAACCAATCACGGAGTTAAAACCGATTTAAAAAACATTTAACTATTGTGACGTTTAAAATTAAGGCATTTTGGTGTCAACCACCGCAAAAATATGCAGCGTTTACTTTATGGGACCTAATCAAATATTTTAAAGAAATTAAAAGTTAAAAAAGCACAATTTTCTAACTCGCCTTAACATCTGCACATTAAATTTAATTACATGATTTTCCCTGTAAAAAGGTTTGCATGTTAAACACATTTTAGCTCCGTTGTAAAATTACTTAAAATGTTTGGTGAAACGCTGTAAAATGCATCCATGAAACACAAATGTTCTTTATAAATACACTTTAAGTCATCCATCTTTACATGTCGGAAAAATCATCACAAAAATTCTTGAACGAGGTATGCTTGCCAGCAATTACGATACTGAATGAGACAAGTTGAAGGGGGAGTTAATCAGATAAAATACTGTAGTAAATCCATCTTTGAATAATGTATATCGAAGATACTCCAGTGAAGTGTAGCTAAAGAAAAAACGAGAAAGTGATAATAAAAGAATTATCCTGTACGAGAATAAAAAAAAAAAAAGCAAACAAAGGTTTCTACAGTAGTCTTTAAAAATGTAAAAGGCTGCTCAAAAATTACGAAAAATTCAAAAACGACAAACAAAGAACATTCAATTTTCTTATCATTTCCTAAAATCCCATAAAGGTTTTCTTCTGAGAAGCAATTTTACAAGTTTTAACAAAAAAGTGAAAAACCTCGGGATAATCCTCGGACTTAAACTTAGTTAGCAATAAAAGCTCTTCAAATTAAATTTTCCTACTCAAATCTCATTCAAAAAAATAAATGCAATCACAAATTAAAAAAAAAATAAAGTTCATAAATTATAACATTTGAAGGTATGGAAAAAAAAAAAAAAAAAAAAAAATGAAAATAAAAAAACAGTTGCAATCAGAAAAAAAATGCACATCAAGCTTTGATCAATTGCAATGAAAATACAAAAGGTTCAGAAACACAAAAATATCATAGAAATAAATTAAAATAGAATATTGAATGAAAATTTATAAAATCTTACAAAAAAAGCTCATCCTAAATAAAGATAACTTTTAGATTAAAATAAACCTAAATAAAAAAAGTATGTAGAACTTTTGAAACTTGGTAGATGGACCTGAAAAATACAAAATAATTATCAGCCAGATTTGTGATGAGCTAGTTAAAAACTATTGCTCTATATACTTTGCACAAACTATGATGGGTATAAATCGCCTACAAGCACTACAAATACAAATACTCTGAAAAATACATCAGAATAATATTTATAAAAATATATGCTACAATCTGCAAAATCAAAAAAACTAACAACTGTTATAAAGAAAATAAACGTTACACGCATTTCTCACGAACAGCAGAACTTTACATGTCTGTATCAATCAAGTTAAAAAAGAAAAGAATTGTGCTATACCTCAGATTTCAATGAAGCGTAAATTAGAGGCAAAACTTTAAAAATTTTCAATTCTACGCTCTTACCTAATTTGTTAGCCTTATTTTGAGAGTTCCAACTAAGAGGAAATAAGTTTTAGTATGAAGTTTGAAAGAAGAAATCGCTTTAAAAAAATCAAGCAGTGATTTACTTTGACTGCAAAGAAATTCATACATACACAATATTCAAAATATGAGAGTACATGAATTTGCCATAAACATTCAGCATAGTGTCTTTACGTCAACATTTCGCTCCTTACACGTCTGCTATTAGTAAACGGTCCAAAATGGTATGAACCGGTTCAAAAGTGAATGGTTGATAAAATTGTTGTATGTAATAATTATTGAAATACACATAACTTAATTGATTTAAAAAAAAAAAATGGAAAAAAAACTACAAAGTAGTTACTATTACGAAAAACAAAAAAACATGTGCGCTATATTTTACACTCAGATTAAAAAATAAAAATCTTAAATATCTTCAATGATACAAATGCAATAATAATTCTTAATGCAGACTTTAAATTCATAATTTTATATTTGTAAATATTGTTTTTAAATTTTCGAAAGTTAAAAGAAAAAACTTTAACCCCCTGTTTCCTTTAAGAGCGAAATGAATAAGCTACAAAAACGAGTTGTTACTACGAGAGAGAAAAAAAAAAAGATTTTTCAGTCAAATTTACCGCTATATAACTTATTTTGTTAAATTTCAATATCACATCCAAAACTACTGACTGAATTTGACATTTCACATGATTAATTAACCTTGGGTACTAGCTAAATCTTCAAGATAAAAATAATTAACCATAAGATTTGCGAGAGCAATAAATCTCATTTAAAGAAACCAAAAAAAAAATAAATATTCACACTTTAACAGATGATGGCATTGATGAAGAAAACTTAAAACTTTTAAAAAAATGTTTGAATACACCTTAGATGTTGACAGTTTCACAATAACATTTGAAAATGTGGAAAGGTTAAAAACACACATTCCATTCAGTTAAGAAAAATTCCTAATTTTTTTTAACTTCGTAAGTAAAAAATATCATCGTAGAAATCAAAACCTATAAACGTAGGTAATAAAATATCTAAAATCTGGATTTTAAAAAAAATTCATCAAAAAATATACTTTTTTTATATATAATATCAAACAAAATTAAAACATTTGTGTTCAACATTAGGTAAATAAAAAACTTGTTAACAATTAGTTGTTTCTTTTAATAAACATACCTTCATATCTTGATGTTGCCATACCAACATTATTCCATCAGAAAATATTTAATTATTTACTGTTGAACAAAAACATCTTTTTAAATTTCATCATCGTCTTTTTATATTTAGAAGATTTTAGTGTTAAATATTTAAAAATGTGTCAAGCATGAACTCATAACTCTTTATTTTATATGTGAAGTAGCTTCTGGCTAACTAATATTAAAATTGTAAAAAACTTACTATAAAAAAATACCTTATAGTTGCTACCTAGCAGTCTTCAGCCTTGACAGCAATCCAAATAAGGCAGTGGCTTCACTGAGCTATAAGTATACTTACTTGCATTTCTTCTGAGTGATAAAATCATGCTAATGCTAAATGAACTTAAAGGAAATGAAATATTGAGCCATTAGGAAGAAACTTTTAATCCAATTTGACTCACCTGTTATTCTAAATCAATCTCATGCTTGTCAAGCAAATTCAACAATCAGACGACATTCATCAAGAGTCATTCTTTAAATACAAGACAGGAATCAAATATTAAATGAAACATTAATTTAAGCAAGATAGTAAATTAAAAATAAATATACTTTAAAAGTAATAATAATGTTTAAAAAAAAACAACTAGTGAGCTGAATATTGCTTGACTTACTTGTGGAACTTCTTTCTACATGCAACTGCTGTAGAAGTCTTTGTAAAAGCTACAAGGGCTTTGTGCCTTGTTGTGGATAGTTTAAGATTCTAAGAGAAGTAATAAAGAAGAAATGTTTTTTGCCCCCTTAAGATTAAACTTTCATGAAAATACTACTCTAATGAAGATGTTATTCATATAAAGAAAATTTTCTTCTAAAGGTAATTTTTGTTTATTCTTTTTTTGAAATGTTTTCCTTTTTAAACAAGATTGGTAACTTACTTCTACATCTCCAACAGATTGCATAAGTGCTCGTAGTTTTCGTTCAGACATGCTAGGAGGCAAAGAGCTTATAAGAACTCTATTACCCACATCTTGATTTGTTGTAGTTTTCATTTGCTCCCTTGAGCTAACATGATCATGAGATTTCGAATCTTTGCGGTCTTCACGCTAAGCAAAAAAATACAAGCAATATTGCTCTTGCTAAAATATTGTATTAATGTTTTATCTATGCACAAAAAACTATGCACTTTTAACTATGCATAAAAAATTTTCACCATGACTAAAAATCAACTTTTTAAGTATTTTTTGACAACAAATATCCTTGACAAGTTACCTTAGGAAAATAGAAAAAGAGTTTCCCAAACTATTGGCATCGGTTAAAACAGTAAATTACCTACAAATCTTTTTTTTTCAAAAATAATTTATTTACTCAATAATAAACTTATTGAGATTCCTACAATTACACCATTTCTGAAATTACAGAAATATTTTACTTCAAGTCAACAATTTTTTTAATTTTTAAAACTTTATATTTTATAAGTAAACTATTTTCAGAAAAATGATTGTAACTTAAAACAGATAAACAGATAATAGGTGGTATTATTATTTTAAACAAAACAATGTGTTCCACTGTAATATAGTAATAACGACAGTTTAATTTAATAACTTTAATTTTTTATTCTATTGAGCAGTAGATAAAACTTTACCTTTTTTCCTGTTCTTGGTCTTAATTCACTAGCCCTTAAGTCTGTAGTAGCATCTCTAGCATCTAGATCTCGGTCATCCTTGTGACGCTTAGCAGAACTAAAACCAGTTCTTTCTACACGGGTTGCAGAGTTAGTTTCTCTATCACGACGTTCTCTTTCACGAAGCCTTTGTTTCTCTAACTCTTCATACCTTTGAGTGTCTTTATTGAACACATTTCGCTGAGCATCTCGACCTTTGTGATGACTGGAATGTTGACGACTAAATCGCTCAGCAGATCTATTATATATCAAAATTAAAATATTAAATTTAAATAGCCCTAGAGTGTTTGCTATTGATGTATTTCCTGATAACCATCATACCAATAATTTTTCTTTATACTAAGTTAAGGGAAGTAGAATAACATACTGCTTGAATATGAACAAAAAATTTTTTTTTTTGATAAAGTATTCTGAAAAGAATACAACGGCACCTGATAACTATGTCATTATTTTTTTCTCTCCTCTTTCGCTGTGGACTAGGAGTACGAGAATCAGCTGATGACCATGATCTTGAACGAGACCTTGAATCAGAATTTGACTGAGAACCTGACATTGATGATCGACTGCCAGATTCTGAACCAGTCCATGATCGAGACTGTGATCTTGAAAAAGACCTTGATCGACTTCTATACCTTCCACGTTTATTGTAGTTGTCCCTGCTACGCCTGCGATCTTTAACCTTTTAATTTATTATCAAAGTAATTAAAACTATCATATAAAATAGGGAGAGTAAAGTTTTACTCAAAGACATCTTTTAAAAAACTGTTTATTTTATTTGATTGTTTATATACTTACATCTGATCTATATCTATTTTCTCCTCTACTATCATTTCGCCTACCATCATGCATATCCATTCCACCATGTTGCTTTTGCATAGCTTGTTGATGCTGTGCTTGCATTGCAAGTTGTTGCTGTTGAACAGCTGCTAGTTGTTGCTGCTGCTGTAAAATTAATGCTTGGCTTGCTTGAAGCGTTGCATGCAAGGTGTGAGACTGACCAGGTATGCCTGATGAATTTGGTATGAAAATTGGCTGTCCACCAGGAGTTAAACTGCGTATTTGCCCAGAAAGACCATTGGTAGTTCCTAATATAGTAGGCCTCTGGTGATTCATATTTGATAAGTTGGAAGTTAATTGCTGCGGCTGTTGTAAAGAATTTCCTCCAATATTTGAGACACCGGGAATTTGCACCACATTATTAGCCTGCTTTGGCAACTGTGGCTCAAGAGAACTGTCCTACAAAACACAAAAAACTTAAATTACTATTTAATGTTCTTTAATAAGTCAATAATTAATTTTTTTTTATGATAAAAAATCTACAAAATTATTACATTAGATTTGAAAATAATAATAACACCGTGTAACAAAAGTGTTGTCCTTGAGTTGAAATTGTTAGTTTCTACTTCCTTATGTCTAGAAAATATGAAAAAATGCTTGTATTCATTTCTAATTTTGCTTTTGTGTCCAGGATATTGGTATTTATGAAATTTACCTATTATCACAGGAAAAAAGTGGCAAATTTATAGTTTAACCCTTTCACTACCAGCATCTCCAATAGGAGACAGTAGTTTGGTCAGATTTTTTCAGTAACAAAACCAGATTAAAGTAATTATTTTAAAGGGCTAAGAATGTAGTTTACTGCATAGTTAGTCTTTTACAGTAAAATTATGTGTATAAAAATTTATAGTGAATTGAAATTGTGCATTTTTTTTTTCAAAAAATTCAAAAATTTGAAATTTTATTGTAAAGAATGAGGGCGAGTAATGATATTGATAATTTTTATGCTGATATGTTAACTTATGATTCTGAATATTGGTACTAATGACTGGGAACTTCTTGATTACATTGAATACTTTCTTGATTCAGTATTGATAAATTAAATTGTGGACAAAACAAATTGGGATCAAGGTCAAAATCCTAACGGACATCAAGAGAACTTGGCTGATTGGGTAAATGTAATGGCAACTGATATCTGGGTTGTTCAAAAAAATATGTCTTTTTATATAATATTGCTTTATCTCTGTAGACTGGCATGAAAAATCATACAAATTAGAATTTCAAATAGTGTAAAGAATGCTGAGTTATGAAATAGATGGTGTGTGTAGTATGCAGATATATGATCAAATTCAAAGACAATATCTTGATAAACGACAACAAATATTTTCCAAACTTACACTTAACTGCAAAATTAACTTATGACTGTTATATGAAATTCCGTTTCTCTTATTTTATTTAAAAATTATAGAAGTATATATTATAGCAAAAGTAGCATGTTTTGCTGTAATTAAACCTCACTTCTAGAAGAAAAGTTTATATTGGTTTTAAATTGTTTTAACAGTAAAAAAGATAACTGTCATTTGAGCAACATATCTGTTCGCAATGCCACGTTCTAGACGAAATTTAAGTTGTGATGAATGTGTTGCAATTGTTACTTTGTCCAATGAAGGATTAACAAATCTCAAACTTGGTAGAAGATTTGGAGTGTCTCATATAACAGTCAGTAAAGTTCTACAAAGGTTTGAGCTACCAATGCTGTGGAGGACCAATTTTTAATGCTTTGAACACTGAGAGAATGGTTCACTACTGCTCAAAATCTCCAAATACAACTTGCTGAGGTTCATGGAACTGCTGTTAGTCAAGATACCATAAGAAGACTTAGTGCTTTAAATTTACAACCTCAGGCAGCAGCTACTGCTGCCAGATTGTCTGTAGACCACTGAAGAAACAGACTGGCTTTTGCAAGGAGGCATATTTATTGGGAAATACATGATTGGGGGCAGGTCTTATTTACAGATGAGTCAAGGTTTTGCATTATAAGTTCTGATTGCCACCCAAGAGTATGCAGAAGACCAAATGAAAGATATTTCACTTTTGACATTTGAGAAACTACTTTATATGGAGACTGCTCATTGATGGTATGGGGTGGAATATATTTAACAGCTCACAAAGAGCTTTTTACTGTTGATGGTGGGCATTTTACTTCTCAACAATACATAGTAGATATTTTAAAACCTTTTGTGGTACCTTTTGCACCATACATTGGAGATGGACTCCTTCTTATGCAGGATAATGCTGCACCACATATGGCGCATATTGTTACTGAATACTTAATATTAATATTAAAGTTTTGGAGTGATCAGCTTGCAGTCCAGATATGAACCTAATAGAGCATCTTTGGGACATAATGGGATGCGGTGTTAGAAACCAACATCCACCACCTAACAGCCTGGACAAGCTGTGACTAAGTTTTATCTGTGTATGGAAAGATATTCCTCAAGAAATACTGTGACATACTTTCAATTAGATCTCTGATTGAAAGTATGTCACAGCGCTGTCAGGC
>QPEY01000171.1:275067-288255 GCA_014706445.1 Hydra viridissima
TTTTTTTTTTGGTACTTTTTTCTTATTTTTTTTATATATGCTATTGATCTGACAAATTTTTTTTTTCTAAAAATTGATTTTAAAATTAGAGGGGGTTTCTCTCTTAAATGTATTAAAAGTGCAATCTATTAAAAGTTGTTGAAAAAAGGATCTATAAATGACAATTTATTAGCGGTTGTATGTGCGACGTTTTTGTAGTTTTGCTTTTTATTATTAGTTTTGGTTCGTTAAGCGCGAAAAGAGCTGAAATTCATCAACGTTTCAACGCGGCAATCAAGGAGCTATTTCTGTGCTATTTATAAATATTCACCAACTAAAAAATAACAAAATCAGAGTTTATTTTTCACATATTTCAAAATTGCACCCACAGAAATATACGGAGTCAATTGTTTTTCACTCTATATTGCATCTCGAATTTAATTCGAATTTAATAAGATAGGTAGTTTTATCATTGTGCCCATTATTCTCTTCATTTTTAAGAGCAGCTACTTCAGAGAAAGTCTACATTGAATAATGTTTGGGTTTAAAAAACCATAATTTGTCTCTTTGTTTAATGAATTGATGGCTCTCTGTGTACCCTCAGTAATATTTTAAGGTCCCCCGGGTTTTTGTGGTTGCGCACAGAAGTGAATACACCATTCTATTTATTTGGTGACAGTCTTCTAACTCAAGCAGATAAAAATTTTATTTTGACTAGTGAAAACTAGCAAATCACTTTTGGCCTTTGCAAAAAATTTTCTGATAATTTTTTTTGATTGGGTTTTGTTTTTGAGTTAAAATGGCTCCAAATTGTTCTTCTAACATTCAGGCAAAATATAATTAAATAATGATGTATCAAATTATTAAACACAACTTTTTTCTTTTATTCAATCCATTCTTAAGCATGTTAAAAATTTTCAGTTCGAAAAAATTGAACCGTTTGACCAAAAGTAAGTCAATCAGATACTTCTTTCAACATTATTAATCTCTTTCTTACATAATTGATAAATTTGGTTTTTTTGTTAGATCATTTTTCAATTAAGCGTATTTGTCCATTTGTCAGAACTAAAGATTTATTTGCTTACTTAAAGATTAGAATTGGTTTTAGCGAATAACGATCCACAATGAATAACGATCCGCTGAACCTTAATAACAAATAGTAATCAGACAAATCATCTCTATAGAATCATTTCAAAAGGTGACACATGTTTATTACTTCCAAATAAATTCTAATCGATGATACATTGTATCATTTTTTTCTAAATAAAATCTTATTGATATTAAAGCATTTGGATCAAAGTTTTGAGGAAGACCGAAATATGTTTAGTTATATTGAAATTAATGGGAGAGTTGAGTACAAAGTAGGAAGTTACGCGGTTTGCCACGTAAAATCTTTTTTTTCGTTTGGAAAATGTTCGTATAATTTTATCGGAACAATAACATGGATTCAAGAAAATCAAATCTTTTGCTTCAAGTTTAGGATCAATCTTAATCAGAAATTACGCAATAAAAACTGTCAGAAAAAAACTAAAAAATCATAAATAGTATTGGTTAATTACTCAAAAACTATTTAATAGATTTTTTTAATTTTTTTACACTATAAAATTAACTAAATCATTTACTTATTTCAATCAGTTTTTACATTTTCAATTGGACGTTTTAGTAGAAACCGAATATTTTTGCGAGTACTTGACATCATCTCCTGGATCTTGTTTTGAGTTGCTTTTTTTGATGCTGCAATCCACTTTTTCTTAAAATCTTCTTTATCTGAAGCTAATTTCGTGATTTCCAAGAAGATTCCTTTTGTAATTGACCAATATCTTTCAATAGAAATTCAGGATAATATGATGGATTTGCTTCCTTAGGTACCAATTCAACGCCATTTTGTTCATATCATTCTAGAGATTTCTGGATTAGTGGATTGTAGCCAAATTAGGCTAAATTATTTTAATGAATGGCGAAAGGCGTTTCTTTAAGCATTCTTCTATATAGCACTTTTCAAACCACAGGAGCAGATTGCTTGCCATGTAAGGAACTTGGAAAAAATATTTTCAGTTTAAATATAGATGAATTTGTTAGCAACATATCTACCTTTGAACTGAAAAAAATGGCCTGGGAATTCTGCAAAGTCTTTTTTCAAATAGGTTTCATCGTCTTCAATTATGGACATATTTTCTCCGCTTATAAGCTTTTTTTGAGTAACGAATTACATTAATTCCTCCATGCTTTATTACTTATAAGTTCTTACTATTTCATTAACCTTCTAAATAAGTATTGTATTTACGCAATATATTGTATATTCAAAGTGCTTCTTGATTCCCAAGGCTTAATATTACCACAGTAGCAACAAAAGCTAGAGTAACCTCTAATGCTAAACTTTTTCTTAAGACCAAGCAAAAGAGAGCTACAAGTTTTCAAATTTTTTTAAAGATGAACACCTTAACACATTTGAATTTTGTTTTTATGACTGATATGGTAGTGGATTTCTAACGGTGTAGACAAATTTAACAGAAAAAGACAAATATTAAAACTTCGAAAGTGATTAAGATTATTAATTCTTTATTGTCGTCAGCATATAATCAAAATGGCCTAATGAAAATCGACTCTTCCATTAATTTTGGTCAATTTTTGATTAGATGACAAATGGAGTTACCTAGAAATAAAATTACAAATAACTAAAAAATAAAAACAGACTGCTATTATTAAACACATTTCCCATAAGATAAAAGTTTTTGTAATATTCATCATGTCTTATTATAATTTTCTAATTAATAATATTGATAAAATTATAAAATATAAAGAATTTACTGCATATTTTAGGTGATACCAAGAATGCTTTCACAGGCTTGAAGAATGTAGATTTCAAATTTGAGGGTTGTTTTAAAAGTTTTTTTATTATAGTTGAACATCAAAGCTATTTGTACAAAGAACTGCAATATTTACAAATGAAACTGCAACTTGTATTATAAAAGACATTGTTTTAAAGCGTACTGGTGCTTGAAATTTGGTAGCTCTCATTAAGTTTACAAAAACTGTATTGAGAACTATCTTATTAAACTATTTGAGAACTATTTTTATTGCCAATCTTCACATAAATTATTTTATGACAAACTTTGTAAACGTACAACTGCAAATTCAGCGAAAAAAACAGATGATTTTTTTTATTTGTAATAGGTTACAAATAAAATTATGGTGACATTTAAAATAACATAATATTGATATTTTTCAAATGAAATTATGCTGACATTTTTCAAATACACTTTCTAAGAAAATGTTAAGATTTCAATAACAGAAACTTTGTCTAAAAGTTCTATTAATGACTTTATGTAGCGTTCCAATTTAAAACTAAAAAAAAACTGTTTTAGCAGTAGCTTTTCAGACTGCTCCAGCTTCAGGGTGCGTTTTCACCAAACTTTCGTAACTTTTGCGCAGCTCAACTAAGATTACGGAAATCGTAAGTTCATGTTACTATTTGGTATTCACCGATATTTCGTAGCATTTCCGTAATGTTAGGGTTGCGCATAAGTTGCGCTGAACTTACGCAAAAACATAAGAAAATTTTTTTGAAACGCAACTGCAAAAGTTTGGTGAATAAGACTTATACAGTTTTGAATTTACGCCAAATATACGCAATAAAAAGTTTGGTGAATAGGCAACCAGAAGAATAGAATCCGACTCCTCAAGATAGCAGAAAAGGGAAATTCAAGGGATGATTATTTCTTTTTATTGTTTATTACATTTTATTTTGTAAGTAGTTCTAAAAATAAACGAACTTCTTTAGTGTAATGGTAGAGGGAATTGGTAAAGTATAATAGCAGTATTGTAAACAGAATAACGTTTTCAAGTATTTACATATTTTTAATACACTTTTGGATTACTATTTGTCATGGAAGGAGATTTGGAGAACACGGCCGAATTCCGGGCCTTCTTCAACTTCTTGCTCTTCATATGAATCACCATTTGTTTCTTTGTAATTATAGCTGTTACATGCACACAGCTTAGTGCATGGTAAAACATGTCGTTTACATGAACAGTTTTTACACTCAGTTTTGTACGAACAACGAATTAGTTCCTGGCAATGTCGAGAAACCTCCGGCAGAGTGCACCAAAGTTGTGTATACAGTCATCAGCAGTATCTTTCCATCCCCATTCAGTGTGTACATATGCTGGAGTAACAGCAGACAAGCATTGTTTCCATAAGTGTGCCTGCAGTACTGCTCTCTTTGTGTGCTGCAGAAGAGCGTCTGCAGTCGGCGGATTGTTTTCAATTACTCTATTCTTTATGGTGTAGAGGATACGGCGGCATTCGTTAACGCCAGCAGCGGTTGATGATCGATCGTACATCAATACTACAAATCGCTCAATGGCCTTCATTACCATCAACTACTCAGTAGTTCATCCACGCTTTCCATGCCGTTCGTTTTCCAATCACATAGAATGTTGATACTGTTTCACATCCGGTGAAGGCATGGATGAATGGTAAATTTGATCATACCATCTGGAATGTGTTGATGTAGATGGTAAACTCCTATCATTCGTCTTCCTTTTCCAACTCCAAAATCGATCAAAAGCTCTTTCACTCCAATCATCTGGCTAAACACAGAGAGAGCTATAACGACCACATCGGAGTCCACAGTGCGTATAGTTATAGTTAAGTTGCCATTTTTCAGTCCATCTTCAAAAGTCGGCCATCTTCCTCTTCAGCACTACATGGCTATATGGACAATACATCTAAATCTTGTTGACTGGCACATCAGTTTCTTCAATGGTACAAACAATAACTTTTCCAACTACGGATTGCGTTAAAACGAATCTGGAAATAAGGCCGAACAGTTGCGTCTTATTGAAGTCCATAGATAGGGATTTGTCAAACTTTTTTGGAATAAGTGTACCCATTGCGTTGCCCTGATCCACGATCTTCCCGTGTTTCGGACTTCAAGCTTTTTAGCACATTCCGATGAAAAACAATGACAAGGCGCTGCACGGATCTCAGAAGTCTGTCCACGCATGGTCCAATCACATTTTTGCAGTAGTCAGAGGATGTCTTTGACGATCTCGGGTGAAGCATGTGTACGAGTGCTGCACCATCAACAATCAGAGCGGAAACCTTATTGTCAGGGCTGAAGTCTTGTTGTTTGTCACTACCATAACGTTCAAAACAAATGAAGACATCTGATTTGTTGATGGCCTAACGCTTCTTTCCGAACTCAGAAACTGACGGCGGATAACGGTTGTTTTCGTATGAAAAAAAATCCTCGAGATCACCAACACGATTTTGACTTGCTACATACATTTTACAAAAGTAGTTGGAGTCACGTTTAAGATCAGTGATTTTAGTTTTATGTTTGGAACCTGGAATTTTCAAACTGTGGAACAATTCAAATTTGTTTCTTTTCAAATGCTCATGGATTGACTTTTGCCTGGACACAACCCAGCCAACCAAAATATATGGGTACCGTATGGGATTTGTCCGGTAATCTTGTACGGAATACATAGGGGCTTTTTTCGCGGGATCTGTCTGGGACCCGTATGGGAAATAAATAAAAAATTGATATTGAGGCAGATTTGAAAAAACCATATTTAAAATCAAAATGGTTTGGCGCTCACCGCTCTGCAATATGTGCTACTTCTTTTGTTTTATTTTGTTTAAAGTTATCATATTCAAAAATTGCTTATGCAATTGTTCATGATTGCATTAATTCTTTTCTTTTACATTTGCAAATAATTATCTGAAAAAATATTTACGGTTTATGTATCGTAAATGTGAATAAATGTGTTAAAAGAAAATTGAAAATAATGATATCAATTATATATTATATTTGATATCAAATATAATATTATATATTATTGTTAAGTTTTTGTTTTGTTTTGCTGGAAGACTTCCAGCAAACCAAAACAAAAACTCAAAAGAAGGACAAAGCAAAACAATTGTTAATAATAGTATTAAATTGCATTGAGGCTTAACAACTTCCAGGCTGGAAGTTGTTAAGCCTCAATGCAATTTAATATTATTATTAACAATTGTTTAAGGAAGCATGTTTAAGTTTAAGGAGGCATGTTTTACAGATGGCCTTGAGAAGATTAAGTACTAAATATTTTCTGTTGCTTTACGAAAAAGGTTTTTTTGTTATACATCAAATGTAGTGTTACTAAAAATGTTGTATAGAAAAATTGGAATTTAAAACAAAGTGTTATATGATATGTAGATTATATTACAAGTTTTTTTTGCAGTAATATGCAAATATAAGTATAACTAAATAAAAACTTAAGTCATTAAAAATATTTTTTTATTTTTTACTTATATTTGAATATCATTTTCATCATACATTAAATTATTTATTATGGAATTTTTAATAATTAGTGAAATTTATTGATCAGACAATAAAAGTCTTATAATTCTTTTAAAATTTCATTAACATGTTTGAACAATTTTATTTAATCTTTTAACACCTTTAGCCACACTAAGATTAATATAAAAAATCAATTTCAATTTCAATTTCACAATTTCAAAAATTGCAATCTTGGTAAAAAAAGAAATTAAAAAAAAATTTCTTTAAGTGATTTCCTATAACTTATAAAATTTATTATTCACATATAGTGCTACAATAAAAAAAATCAAAAATTTTGAAAGTTTGATTTACCCTACTGTGTAATTAACTATAATTTTTATCATTTAGAAATTTAGATTCAAAGTATAATATTTTTATAGCTTATTTATTTGGAATGAGTTATTTTTATTCAAAATGTACAAAAAACCGAAAGATAGCTGTTGCGGTTTCAGAAATATTGAGTAGTGCATGTGTGAATATACCTAACTTGGATGTATCAACCTCACATGTTTCTCAAGCAAATAATGATAATTTGCCAATAAATATAGTAAAAATATCAAGTTCAAAAGATCCAATTAATTTGCCAATATTTGATGTGATTAGTTCTAATGATGACCCCAATAGTCAGCTTGATGATTTATATAACACTGAAGAATATAATGACTTTCCAGAATGGGCAACTCAAATTTATGATGACAGTGATGAGGAGAATATTGACTTCACTGAAGAACTCAATGAAAGTGAGACTTTAAAAGATAAGTTAGTTTCTTGGGCAGTAAAATTTAACATTTCCCAGACAGCATGTAGCAATTTGCTTGGGTTTTTAAACCAGCTACATCCTGATTTGCCAAAAGATGCAAGATCTTTGCTTAGTACTCGAAGAAGTGTAAACATTCGAAATGTTGCTGGTGGGGAATATTTTTATTTTAGCCTACAGTATTGGCTGTCTATTTTTACCGAAAGGTATCCTCTCAATAATGATATAAATCAATTAGATTTGCATATTAATATAGATGGTGTGCCAATTTTCAAAAGCTCAACAAATAGTTTGTGGCCTATACTTTGCTTGGTTAAAAATACTGGATGGTGTCCATTTCCGATTGCCGTTTATTTTAGTAAAAGCAAACCAACTTCCCTTGATGATTATATGGAAGATTTAGTTTCGGAAATGACTATGCTAGAGAAGACAGGGTTTGAAAAAAATAACAAATATTACTCTATCAAATTAAAAGCAGTTATTTGTGATGCACCAGCGCGAGCTTTTATAAAGTGCATTAAACCTCACAACAGTTATAATTCCTGTGAAAGGTGTGTACAAACTGGAGAATGGCTTGGGAAAGTTGTTATGCCTAATCTATTTGCTGTTTTGCGAACTGATAGTGATTTCCGAAATAAAAAAGACCCTGCTCATCATTGTTCCTCGTTCATATCTCCTGTATTACATTTAAATATAGGCTTGGTTAGTGGATTTCCTCTAGATTATATGCATTTGGTCTGTTTAGGAGTTGTACGAAGAATTATAAATCAATGGATACACAGCTTGTCTGTTCGTAGATTATCAAGGGCAGCAATAGATTTGATATCTGATAAACTTGTTGCAATTAAATATTATACTCCTCGAGAGTTTGCACGAAAGCCTAGATCACTCTCTGAATATAAACATTGGAAGGCTACAGAACTTAGGGAATTTCTATTATATTCTGGTGTTGTTGTTTTAAAAGGCATTTTGCCTAAAGAGTTGTATATTAATTTTCTGTGTCTGTCAGTAGCTATTAGAATACTTATTAGCCCATCCTTATGTAACATCTATGTAGATTATTCTGAACAACTGTTAAAGTACTTTGTGTCAAATTTTTGCATGTTATATGGAAATGACCAGTGTGTATATAACGTCCATTCACTGATACACTTGTCAGATGATGTTCGGAGGTTCGGAGTGCTAGACAATGTTTCTTCGTTTCCTTTTGAAAGTTATTTAGGAAGACTTAAGAAGTTAATCCGTAGTCCACAGTCCCCTGTTACACAAATTGTATGTAGATTGTCAGAGGGCCACTTACAATACTCTGAAAAAAATGATGCTGATTTCACTGCTAAATTTAAAAAAAAACATTTCGATGGTCCAGTTCCATTGCCGTTACGCCACCTCTCACAATTTAAACAATATTTTGGTTCTCAGTTTATAGTTTGTAATGAAAATGGAAACAACTGCTTTGCAATAGACAACAAAGTTTGTTTAGTTAAAAATATTCTTGCTGGAAATGATTTAAACGACTCCGATGCTGTTGTTGTTTGTGTAGAGTTTGATCGTCAGGAGCCGTTTTTTACAGATCCACTTGACTCATCTTTACTGTCAATTTTCTATGTTGAAAAACTTTCATACCTTGTAAAAGTTTATTCATTGAGAAAATTAAGAACGAAATATTTTCTGCTGCCGCATAAAAATGGTTTTGTTGTAATCCCTCAAATGCACTTCCACTAAAGCTGATTTTTGTCCGAAAAAACTTGGTTTTAAATTACAAATGTCTCATGTATTAATGTAAACAGTTACTATAAATAGTATTTAATAATAGTGTTGTATTATTACATTTTCAATGGCATATTTTATTTTTATGTTTTTGTGAATATTGTACTTTTCTTTTTCTATTTTCAAGTTATCTGCGTGTTATTTTACAAATAATTCAAACTATTAAAAAAATATAAAGTATTTATTAATAAAAAGCTAACTTTTAAAAACTACTATTATTTCTATTTAATAAAAAATTCATAATTACTATAATTAAAAGTTTTAAAACATTTCTTATGTTATAACTTATAAAAATCTTATTTAGTTAAAATATGTTTGCAATTGTTGCTTTTGAAAACACTTGCGAAACAGACTATGTTCCGTTGAAATGGCTTGAGGGAGTGGATGCTAGTAATGTCCAGTTAATGATATCAAATCACACATCAGTTAAGTGCTATTGGCCACCATTTAAGAATCCCAATACAATTTCTAAAGCTAAAAATAACAGCCATGATGCAGAGATAAATTGGCCAATTTACATGGCAAGGGTGCTGGGATTAGCTGGTAAATTTATTTTGCATATAGTTTATTTTCTACATTTATTGTACATTTGTATATGACCTTTTTTTTTACCAGTTTTTATTTTGAAACCAATTTTTAGACAGTTTAAACAATGCTCGTCAAAAAGCCAAAATGGCAGAAGACACATCCAGTTTAGAAAATGCATTTGAGGAGATGGAAGAAAGTTCTGGAACTGTCAAGAAAAACAAAAAAAGGCGGTAGGCATTTAATGACTTTTTTGTTTATCTATAATTATGAAAACTTTTTATTTTAAATAACCACAATAATTTTACTTAAAAAATTTATTTTATTTTTTTAAAATTGTCTTTTATTGTGTTGAAGTTAATAATATTAAAAAACGCTACATTTTTTTTTTAAAAAAGTCTTTTGTTTTTGTCATTTTTATATTGATGAAGAGTAACAAAGATTAGTTACAAGAAAGAAACAGAAAATGAGGAATCTGAAAATGATCAATTGTTTAATGTAGAACCAAAGTAATTTTTTTTTATAAAATTGCTCTATATGTTATTTGTTATATGGAAATTTATTTCATATTTGTTACCTGTAGGAACTAACATTATTAAAGATTATTTTTGTATTTTAAAAGAAAGAAGTTGTTGGTAAATTCTGCTCTTCTCATTCAAAAGCCACAGCAACCCTGCAAACTCCCATCAAACAGCAAATCCAGTGTTGGCGATCAGTTGTTACAGTGAGTTTCATTATTTGTGTACACACCAGGATTTATTTATATATAATTTAATATAATGTTCTTAAAAAATGGCATAGTAATTCATTTACAAGTTGTAAAAATTTGAATTGAACTTTTCATCAATTAATTTTCATTAAAAATATTAGGAAAAACAGCATACAGCAAGTATGGAGTCATGCGTGCTACATTGTAAATTAAACTTAAAGTATTCAATCTTCAAAATGATTACTGTATTTTTAGTAGCTTGCGTTAAAAAAAATTATCAAGTGTTTTTAGAAAAAATAAAATAGTGATATGGGGCCATCCATAAAAAATGTCATCAAAAAGGGGAGGGAGAGGGTCAATATTAAAAGGACCTCATGTCACTTGTGAGAAAAGGACGTCACTTCAAAGATTTTTTTAAATTTTTTTTGGAGGAGGGGGTCAGAAATCGACTTAAAAATGGTGGTATCCTTTATAATTGACCCCTATACTGATAACTAGAAAAAATATATGTATAATTAGCTTTTATTACCATTTTGATTAGTGATGAACATTCTAATGACTTCAACATATGGAATAGTGAACAATTTTCACCTCCTATTGCTTCAACTGCTGCAAGGGCAACATCATTGTCAATGTTAAGTTCTACTACTGCAGGTAATTCCCTATAGTAACTACTTAGTTAAATAGTATTCCAATATTAGTATTCCAATCTAATACTTGTATATCAGTATTTGTCATGTATTTATAGTTTTTTTGTTTTAAGTTGAGCAATTTCTTGAATGGGCTATATACAAAATTTTTTTTAACTTAAAAAAAAAAAAAGGTTTGCTTTTGAGTGCTACATTTTTAAACCTCAAGGTAATGGTTAAAGATTAGTAAAAGTTCTAATCTTTAACCGTGTTATTGCATGGTTTGTAGTAAGATTGTAATAATTTTTTTATTTAGGCTCCAGTTTATGTCAAACTGCTAACCTGCAATCAGTATTTAATTTAATAACAACTTTGGTTAGCAATGTCGAGGAGATTAAAAAAACTCTAAAGGTGCATACATCATTATTGCATTCTATTAAGCAAAAAATGCTAGTTAGTGAAGAATTAACATTTGATTTGCCTGAAGATATAAAGTTGCCACTGACATCTACAGCAGAAGTTGAAACATTAGAGGAAAAGTTGTGTTGTGTGGAGAAAAAAAAAATTCTTGTAAGTTTAAAATGATTTTTAAATTCAACATTCAATAATTACAAATAAAAAAACTCAAGTTTAGAAAGAATTAACTGCGTAAAATAGTTTGGGTTTAAGATTGGATGGCATGATATCATTATAAAAGCCATTAGGATGGGTTGAAATCTAATGTTGAAGTATTTATATCATATGAAACAATTCTGCTTCCTGACTGATAAAGATTTTAAACTTATTTTAGCCGCATCACTTACTACAAGATATTAAATTGTTAAATCTTGTTAAACTTTACTTAACTTGTGTCTTAAAATGTGTAAATTTAACGTTATATCAAAATTTTGCGATTAAAGATGTTGCTATGTTTGAGTGAGGGTGACTTGTTTAAAGGAAGTGTGATTAAACGTGACTTTACATGATTAAGAATGACAATTTTTTTTACATGTTTCATTACATGTTATTTCTTTTAGGCAAAACATATATCAGACATTGGAGGCGAGGATCTACGTAATTTCGTCATGAGAGCGATGCTAGTTTTACTTGATGGTCAGGTTGCTCGCCAATTTAATTTGACAGGACAGAAGGGAAAGAAATCGTTTAAAGCACTATTGCTTTGTCAAGTTTTTTTTAGTAAGTAGTAAAAGTTCATGCATGATGCAGCATCTCCCTATAGGGAGATGCTGCATATGATCACTTACTACAAGATATTAAATTGTTAAATCTTATTAAACTTTACTTAACATGTGTCTTAAAATGTGTAAATTTAACGTTATATTAAACTATATTAACTATAGTTAGGATTATTTTTTACTTTAATACAGTGTTGTTTTATTGCGATTATAGGTGCTGTGAAACTAAACCCAAATACAAATCAAATCAATAATAAAGATATTGAAACAGAGTTATCAAAATGGTTTTCTAACGCAAGAGATCGGGTTCCTGACGGTCGCCGATACACAATTATGAAAACTACAATGACGGCTCCCAGCTCAGATTGATGGACACAAAAAAACAACGTCTTTAAAGAAATGCTTTTGTTTACTCTTTATTTTTTTAATTTAGAAAAAGTTCATCAAAATCGGAAGTATTTTATGTAAAAATTCCTTTTTTTTATAAATTCTTTCAAATATCCAGCTGAATTGCGTAATCAATAATTTTAATATTATTTTTAATTTTTACCTACATCCATTTGTAAATTTTACATGTTAGCAATTATTAACATGTAAATCGTTTATCGTTTAAACGATAAAAAGTATAGAGTTTATAATTTTTATTGATCACGTTCAGGCGCATTTAAAAATGAATTGTTTATAAATGCATGTAATATATAAGGAAAAGGCGGTTCTGGCGCATGAGCACAAAAAGCATGAACGACGCATCAATTTTTTTAATGAAAGTAGTGTCTAAAATGCATATTTTGATGTGTTTGAAGGTGATTTTGATGAATTTTCAGTTTTAAAAAGCGTGCATCCTTTTAAAAGTGAGTGACCGTTGTTTTGAGCTTTAATGTTAAGATCTTTAATGTTGTTATGAAGTTGTTATTTTGTAGTGACCGATGGCGAAGGTTCTGTGAGTGCCATCATTCAATAGGATCCTTTTGTCATCGTTAGCGCTGAGTGCGACCTTGTTAATTTCTTCGGTGTATATGTCATGTTGATGGGATCGGAAAACGTTCATGGTTGCAAGGTGTTCTTCCTTATTTATTAGGCAGTCATAGTAGTCTTGATGAGTGAGATGATTTTTGACCACGTTCTTTTTGACTCCTTTACATTTTTTGTTTTCTTGATCTTTTTCAATTTCTTCAGGGATGTAGTAGGAGTAGAGCTTGGGTCTAAGTCCAACAAATTGCGTGATTTGCTTTCCACCGGTCTCATCTTTGAACATGCCAATAACCTTTTTATTTTTACCTACTTTGAATCCAACGTTTTGAATGGCAGGATGGTCTTT
>QPEY01000171.1:325283-350436 GCA_014706445.1 Hydra viridissima
AACACGTGTTCCTAATTCCGAACAAAAACTTTACTTTTTAAATTTAAAAATTAACAATATTTTTATAATAAATATACTTGTTGCTTAATATGGTTCGACTCAGTTTAGGTTCCAGTTTATTTATTCAAAAAAATTAATATTAAATTCAAAAAGCAAGCGGAGTTATTCAACTTTAAGTACGATTTTGTTCGGAATTAGGGAAATCTACGGTATGTATTAGATAATCCTAGAAGGAACCCCTTAGTTGTTTGTACTCACAGCACTCAGCTAATAGTTCATGCAGCATGTACATATCTGGTATCTTGCTACAAAAATTGAAGATATAAAACTTTTCAAAACTGTAAGTAACACCACTGCCGCTTACCATGCAGTTATGTTATCAACCTTCTAGCACACTGCATTGGGTAACTAAGAGCTAAAAGGTACATAGATTATGCATAAATATTATTTAATCGTAAATTGCAGTTAAAAAGTATATCGAATATTTTGTACCTTAGTATCAAAATAATTACCTTAATTGTCTGATATTTTTAGAAATCATTTCATTTCTTTAAAAATTTTTAAAAATTATCTCATAGTCTAGTTTTTCTTTCAAAACTGTTAAATTATTTTCTTTCATATTTCTGTAAAAAGCCTTAAAAAATGTACATCGGTCACCGCTAAGTGCTCCGATCGCCGCCATCTTGGGAGGCCAATTTTGGCTTCAAACTTTTTTGAAAAAGACAATTGAATACGCTATCCAGTTATATTTTGAGATCAGTGGCATCTAATGCTTATTTCTAATGCGTGTTCGACACGATAAAATGGCTAACATACATACCATAACGATACGTAATTAAACGAGTTTCTAATGCGCATTTACGACTAAATTTGCCGACTGGGTTACATTAAATGTTTTTTTGAATAATTCTTATATTTTTTAATTCTTACATTTATAATAAAGAAAATATTTAGAAGAAGCTTATCTGACTATTCCTGTACATTCCTAAACTGCCCCAAAATTGTCCTAAAAAAAACTATGGCTATCATCAATATGTTATCTACCCCATTATGGGCTTCTCCAGGAGGTGGCTGATAGTAAGGGTAATTTTTAGTAATAAAAACAATACACTGATGATAGCCCTAGCAACAAATGAAATTTTTTGTTTTCCTTTTACCGATAACAAAGTGGCCAAATAAAAAATTTGATGCAAGAGTTCAAACGTTCATCAAAATTCTTTAGAAAACAACTCCCTATTTATTTCTTTTGACTATTTCTAACATTTTTCTTTTAATCTATAAAATTTCTGTTTTAATATTATCAATAACGTAAAGCATTTATTTTTATTATCCTTAATGTAGGTTTGTTTTTTTAGCAATAACAAGAAACAAAATAAAAAGAATTATATATTTAAAAATGTAGAATTTATTAATATAACAGAAGAATAATTATTATTTCAGTTTTATTTATTACTTTATTACTTATTTTTTATACTCATTTTTTTATTTGTTAGAAAAAAAAAATCAATTTTTTAAAATTATTTTTGCAAACATATTGATAACGTTTTACAATTTTTTGCTAGCATATTCTGGTGGCTTTTTGGTTCGGGGGCCTTGTATTGTTGCTGCCTTAGTTTTTTTTTTTAGAAAAAAAAAAAAAAAAGAAAGTTGATTGTCGTTGTCGATTAGCGAAGAGGTTTTGATGAACTGGTGTTAAAAACAAGAAACAGTGTAGTCAGTGTAATAACAGATCAGTGGACAAAAACTTTCTGAAGCGATGAATCGAAGTTCATGCTATTAGGATCTCTCGGAATTAGGAGTCTGTCAGGCCAGCATTAAATTCCAGATCAAAACAAAATCCAAAAAAATAATGATTATGAAACATGAGAGAGTTGATGGAAAGTTGACAAAGTGAAATATTTGTTACCATTTATTTAATAAAAAGTTCGGGTATTTCTTTACACAAGTAATTGATGTCTAGACATAGTTTGTTTTAAAAAAAAGTCCGTCAAACAAGTTTGTCAAGATAAGATTATCATTTATCTTTTCTCTTAAAGAATGATTATTTCCTGATGAAGTCTAAAGAGTTTTTTTTTTTTTTTTTTTTTTTTAATTTTTTCATTTTAGATAATTAGGTTCAGAGGAGTTTTCATAAAATTGGCAGGAGCCATACTGAAAGAGAGTGAGGGGAGTGTTAATAGTATAAAAATACAAAGATATTTTGAATGCTATTTGTAAGGCTTAAACTCTCCGGCGGAATTTGATTTGCTCCAAGAGGCAAATTTCTTTTATGAATAAAATTACATGTTTTTTTTTTTCTTTTTCTTTCTGCAATTATTTGAGAAATATCTATCTGGTTAAGTGACATTTTTGTTTTGCAAAAAACGTGCCACTAAACCTACTTAAATGATGTAAGTTATTACTAACAGAATAAAGTCGATGACGGACTTGACAAAGCAATAGCTCAAAAATACATAACTTCTTAATGCGAATTAAATTTCATTACTTTTAAAGCTATTGAATATGGTTTGATTTTTTCCCATATCCTAAGTTTTGGTGTTTCTGATTTAATCTCTTATCTTTTAAAATTTTATTTATGTAGTTTTTGCAACCAGTAGAATGAGAAAAACTGCTCGCACTGTAGCACAAGTTGATAAATGTAATTCTGGCATACTCTAATCCATGCTTTTATATTAGCATTTACAGGGTTCCTTAAGGTTATTAGCTAAAGTAAGGAAAAACCTGAAAAAGTCAAGAAATTCTCTGTAAAATTTTAGTCAGGATAAGGTCAGTAAAATCTTTAAAATTTTATCTGTGCTGGTATTTACAAAATGACATCAAAATCAAGAAATCTCTGTTTTTTACAATATGTTTTCTCTAATTAAAAATTCATATTTAAAGCAAACATTTTCAGTTTAAGTAAAACACCTGTTAGTAGTAAACAAAGATTATTTAAAAGAATATTGATTAGTTATAGCCATTGCAAAAAGGGCAAAAATGCTATATTTTTGCCATGACTAAAAGTGAGAAAAGTTAGGGAATTTGTGTTAGATGTTCTGTACAAACCCTGATGTGTACTTTCTGACATTTCCTACAATATTTCATCTTTTATCAATAAAAAAAATTTACCATAGTTTATATAGAATACATTTTCTTGCATATTTAGAATTATAATACTTAAAATTTTGAAAGGAAATTTTCTGTCTGCTTATATAGTATAGCTATCTATGATAAAGCTGTGTTACAACTGAAGATAAAGCTATTTATCTTGGTATATAAGAATGGCGCGTTTGAGGTGGTATAGTTTTGTTTGTTTGCAAAGGTTTCTTCTTGGATTCAACAGCTTATTGCTGGTAAGTAAATATATGCAATAAATATTTATGTGAAGTTTTTTACAGATGTCCATTGTAATTTGTGAGTGTGTTTGTGTAAATATATGCACATATATCATAATAGGTACCATGTCAGATTAAGCATACTAGTATTTGTTTAATTTTTTTACAGCTTATGTGAAGTAGATATGGAATGTAAGATGGTTTTCTAACCCTATCCACTGCTATTTTATGTTATTAATTACTTCGCTTTAAGAAGTTGCTAATTATTATCAATTTGCCATTTGATTTAGTTATTTGGGTTGCTTCTAGCAACACTCCCTGTATACTTCACAATACATAAAGTTTTAAAGAGTTGGCCAATAAATGGTGGAATTATTGGAATGGGAATTATTTTGGTTTTATTGGCTTTGTGTGGCTTTCAGGGTTCTATAAAGCAACATCAAATTATACTTTTCTTTGTATCCTTAAGTGTTTTTTTTTTTTTTTTTTTTTTTTTTTTGAGAATATCAAAGATAAAAAAGGATAAAACAAAATGTGATCAAGCAAGTGCTCTTGTTGTATTGGTTAGAAATCACAAAATTTGATTTTTTTTTCTATTCATCATCATGTTTTCCTTAACTATAATAGTATATTGTTATCTTAGCAGTAATTTGTTTGATAATGTTTGCTTTTTCATTAGCTGCATTATCTGTAAATAAAACACAAAAACATACAGTTCTCACTCATGGCTGGAACCAACTTTCAAATATTACTAAAGGTGATATTCAAAGATTAGGAAACTGCTGTGGCTTTTATGAAGCTGATCACAATAAAACATCTATTGACTATGCAAGTTGTACTGATGTATGTTATTATATTCAAGTTTAGAGTAGATTTTATAACAAATTTTTTATGATAAAACTGAATCTTTTTCACAGCCCATAAAATATTGTGTTGTTGTTAGTTTTTTTCTTGGTAACGCTTTTATAGCTAAAATGTTTTCAAGATACATCTGGATGTTCAAGTTGCCTTGCCCTTATTGAAAACAATTGGTTTATAATTTTCTGTCGATCTATTGGTGGAGTAGCATTGTTTGTCTCATTACTGATGGTAAGTTTTAAAGTTTATTTGTGTTATAATGTTATTTTTGATGAGATAAGAATGATTGATTGCTTATATTAAATACATTTTTTTTTGTTTTTTTTTTTCAGTGCATCACCATTTATTTAAGTTGGTTGTATCGAAATTTAAAGAACCCTTCAAAAAATCTCAGCAATTTCCTCTAAGAAAAAAAAAGGAATCTTATATTCAAAAATAGAAATTTTGCTTGGATGATCTTTTATTTGGCAGTTATGAACTTTGTTAAATAATTAGTGTTTTGAAAGTTTACAATTTCTTTTTGTATTAAAAAGATTGTTTAAAAGATCTAATAAAAGTTTTTTCATTAAATATATACGCCTATATTTTTTAAGAACAAGGAGCAAGTTGTATTTATTTGCTCACTGTCCTTTGCATGTTTATTTGCTCACTATCCCTGCATGATTATTTGCTTACTATCCCTGCATATTTATTTACTTAATGTCTATCCTGTATGTTTATGTACTTGTTTTTAAACTGCAGAGCTTGTCAGCTTAAAGTTTATGGAGAATGTTAGATGCAAAAGGATACAATATATTTAATTCTCATTTTAATGAGATTATTTAAAATACTAATCATTTTCTAATTATAGATTACTTTAAATTTTGTTAAATTATCTTATATCATTCATTATTACTGGAAGTTCTTTATGTTATTTGTCAATATTAATTAAGATGATAAAGTTTAATTATTTTTGATAAATCCATTAAAAAAAAAATTAAAAAAAAAAAATTAAAAAAAAACCAAAGACTTAAATGATTTGTTAAAGCACAGTTGAGACTGGAATGTTTTAAAACTTCACTAAACCATGTAGTTGATCAGAGGGCAGATTATTTAACCATATTATTAAACAACAAAAGTCTTTTGCAAGTGTGTTCTACTGTCATGTATAAAAACTGTTGCATTTAGTTAGCCTTTTTATTAGGTATTTTTTGTCTGTTTGTAAAGACCATTTGTTTAATTTATATTAAATATTTAACTTTTAAATTTTTTTAAAACTAATATGCAACACATTACTGAGCATGAATAAGTCTGGCTTTTAATTATCTTTTTTTTTTGTTTTGTTTAAGAAAATAAATATTTGCATTGGATCAAAAGATTTCCTTTATAAAGTAAAAGCAACTTTTATCCTTTATGTTTTTCTACTTTGAAATGATTAGCTTATGTAATGATTACATCAATTATTGAAGAATAATTCATTCAAAATAATTTTTTTTCATACTTTGATCTGAAGAGTAGAAAAACATTTCTGGATACTTTTGAATATTCACACCCACTTTTTAAGTATGCTTGCATTCATATTTCATCTTAATAATTTTCTTTGATCAAAAAAAAAAAAAAAAGATTTTGTTAAATAACAACTTAAATGTTTTATGCAAAAAAACTTGAAATGGATTAGAAATTATGGCTATGGCTATTACTATGTAATTATATTTTAATAATTTGTTATCATAGTTTTAAAGTTTGTGTGTATACAAATTTGCTAATAAAAGTTTATTTGTGTCTGTATGAAGGTACTCAATAGTTCTTAAAATTTGCATTTTATCTCTTGCAGTTCAAATGCTTTAATGTTCCTTTATATGCTATGAAAGATTATGAGTTTATGAAATTTCCTTTTTTTCTTTCACGGTTATATAAAAATAGTAAGCAATATAAAATTTACGAATAAAAGTTTTATTTATAAAATATATTAAATTTTTTTTGTTATCTTAGAAAGAGGATGTTTCTTTGAAATTATCAAGTTTTCAGGAAATTCTCAATAAACATCAATTTTAATGTGCTTCCCATTAAACCTAATTAATGTTGAAATTCTAAGACTAATATTGAATATAGCATTAGCATGTGAATGTTTTTATTTTAAATTATTTAGTTTTTAGGTTGAATACTTGAAACATTTCTTTTTAAAAAAGTTTTAGCTAGAAAATTTTTTTAGCAATTAGGGCTTTGTTTAAATTTGATAAAGATTGATGAAAGCTTTATCTCTTTGATATAATGTATGTAATTTTTAAAAATTTCTTATTTTAAAATTTGTTTTCTTTTTTATTGAATTATTAAACCCCAAAAGAAGTTTTTTTAATGCAAAAGATTTATATAAATCTGTCAGTTTGGTTTTTTTTTTTTGTTTTTTTTTTTTCTGAAAAGAACAAATGTAAATGCTACAAACACAGTTCATGCACTTGGGAATAGGTGAGAATCAATGTGTTTCCTATTCTTGCATTCATGATTATTTGCATTAAAAAGCCTTTATTTAAGTGCTGTAATTTTTGTTGGGTTTAAAAATAGTTATGTTTATTGTTTCAAGTTAATTTTTAAGTTTAGTTTCAAATTTTACTTGAAATGACATATTTTTTTATAGATCTTGTGTATGAGTGCCAACAAATTTGATTGTTCAGAGTCTTTTTAAAATTTTTAGTTTGTTTTGTTAGATTTTTTTAGTTTGTTTTACTAGATTTTTTTAGTTTGTTTTACTAAGTTTTTTTAGTTTGTTTTACTAGATTTTATTGATTTTTGGTTGAAATGGCAGCTCTAGGGAAACATATTGGTGTTGCTAACATGGTACTTTTAGATCCTCTCACAGAGAATTCTTTGTTGCAAAATCTAAAAAAGAGATTTGATAACTGCTATATCTATGTGAGTTTTTTCTTTGTAAGTTAAAAGGCCAGAAACTAGTTTATTAATCATTATCAAGATGTATTTATTAAAAGTCTTTAATCTGTCAAATTTTCATCAATTATGATTTTTGGCTTTTTTTAGTTTTGATAACATAAAAAGCAACTGCAACAAAATAATATTCAAATCTTTTTAAGTTTGTTATTAAATTTTCTATTCAGCCAGTGCTTTATTAAATAAATTTAAAATTTCAGCAAATGTGGTTTATAAAATAATATTTTTTTCCCCTTTTTTCCCCTTATTGCAGACTTACATTGGAGATGTTGTGGTCTCTGTGAATCCATACAAACTGTTGAACATATACTCTGAAGATATTATTGCTGAATACCGTACAAAAAATGTTTTTGAGTGCCCTCCACACATGTATGTAAAGTATAGCATTTGTTAGCAATTTTTTTGTCAGGAATATTTAAATAAAAGTAAATGTGTTGATATTAATTTTTGTTAAAAGATATTCTCTTGCTGATGATGCTTATTGTAACATGAGAGATTATAACCTTGATCAATGCATTATTATCTCTGGAGAGAGTGGGTCTGGAAAAACTGGTAATTGATTAATACTTATAATAAAAATTCCTTTATTGGGTTTTGCTTCTTCTTCTTTTTTTTTTTTTTTCTCATTTTATATCAGCTTTATACAAAATAGTTTTTTATTTATAGAAGCATCAAAAGCTGTAATGAAGTATGTAGCATCAGTATCAGGTTATGGGGTCAAAGTAGATCATGTAAAAGAACAGCTGCTACAATCAAACCCTGTCTTAGAAGGTGTTTTTTTTTCTTTTGTAAAAACTTTTTATCAAACAAGTTCTAGTTGTTTAATTAATACATGGTATTACTTTTTTAAAAACATTTGGCCACTGCGCTGTTTGCTTTGTTGATTCCACCACACCATTGCTGCTTCCACCACAACAACTGTTGCTAATTTATTTCCATAAACCAGGTGTCCACACATAAGGTGTCCACACAAGAAATAGTTGAGTAGTGTCAAATTGCAAACATTGAAGCCACAATATCAACTTATTGCTAAATTGAAATTTTAAAACTTTTCATTATTGTTTTTTCCATATGTCTTAAGTCTGTAGTGCTATCTTGTTTAAATCTCAATGTCACCATATTTTCAAATCAAGAATTCATTTATGTTAACCAGTTAAGACCATCACCCAGTGATAATCTCTATAAGGGTTTAGTTCCATATGCAGGCCAATGTGCAACTAGATCATGAATCTGACTATGGACTTTTACACTTAACTCTTTCACTAAATGTTTATTTAAATATTTTTAAAAAAATTTAAAGCGCATAGTTACAGGTATTTAAACTTAAGTTAATAAGCATTATGAAAGGGATGATTAATAAAATTAGAGAAAAAAAATACAACTGTAATATTACATTCCATAAATTTTATTACAATTACACTCCAACACTTGTTACAACACTTGTTACAAGAGTTGTCATTCATCTATTGTGATGGTGTTGTTGTAATATAGAACCAAAGCAACTCCTCTCTCTACACTATCATATAGTCAAACTAAATTTTTGATAAAATTTACAGCAACAAGGAGATATTTTGTTTTGCCATAAATCTACTGGAACAGCTAAATAAATGGAATCTGTATTTAAAGTTTTAAAGAATGAGAGAGGTAACCAAATAGTACTTTTTGCTAATACCAATTAATGAGAAATAAGTTTCTTGAACTTTCTGAAGTTTTTGATGTGGAAAATTATGTTCATGCATGTTTAATCATTTTTGAAATTTTATTAATTGAATTGAGGCAATTTGGTTAAATAAAGTTAATATCAGGTATGTGAGGTATCACTATTTTTATGGAACTTTATAACTTTTTATGTCTAAACATATGAATTATTTTAAATCCCATTTCAAATGTTTAGTATAAAAATTTGTATTTATCTGTGTTATTATTTATTACTAATAGAAAAATATTTGTTGTTTGATGTAATAAGTCCAAGTCATATTGTCCAAGTATAATCTCCAATAGAATAAAAACATTATTGAGTCTAGCATTGCTAGTAATTATGTCAAAATACAATCTAATTAACATAGGACTATAATTCCAGTATACATACATACGTACATGCATACATACATACATGCATGCATGCATGCATGCATGCATTCATTCATTCATACATACATACATACATACATACATACATACATACATACATACATACATACATACATACATACATACATACATACATACATACATACATACATACATTTTGATACTGCACATCTAAAAAAATCTTATTTATCTTGTTTATTTTAACAGCCTTTGGAAATGCAAAGACAACAAGAAATGATAATTCAAGCAGATTTGTGAGTAAAATTTGGTATCATCTGCATTTTAAAATGACTACAATTCTATCTATAATTATCTAGCTTTTTTAGGGCAAGTACATGGATTTAGAGTTTGATTTCAAAGGTTTTCCTATTGGGGGTGTCATTACTAATTGTAAGATTCTTATATACTTTAAAAACTTTTATTGATTATAGATTTTCTTGAATCAAATTTTTGTTAAATATCTAATTGTCATATGAAAGTCCTTTATTTTTTATTTATCTCAAGTAAGTTAAAAAATCTTTACTTTAAGAATATATATATATATTTTTTTTTTTAGATTTGCTTGAAAAAGTATGTTTGACTATTTTCTTTTTTAATTTTTTTATTGTTTTGTAGTTTTTTTTCAGAATTTTTCTTATATTCATTAGTTTAATAGTGTATTTATTGAATTAGAATTTTTATCTATGAAGCAAAATAGGAAAACTTATAAAAATCAATTTCTTTTTTTTTTAAAAATTTTACACATTTGGCTTCAAATTTAAATGCTTGAGGGAAGTTTCTCTTTATCAAACTTTGATTTTACTTGCATAGATGGTTGTTAAACATTAATTCAGAATTTAGCAAGTAAGTTATGTTCTGAAAATTAACAAAATAAAAAATTCAATTTCCTACAGTTTTTATCTAAAAATTTTATATAACTAACTTCTAAACTTAGTAATAACTAATTTATTGTTGAGTTTTTTTCCTTTAATAAGCTATATTTATAAATTTACTAAATAAATTTAAGTAATTTTAATTAAAGATAATTGTCCTATAAAAATAATTGCTTAAATTCAAATTTTTTTAATATTTAAATTTTAAAATTTTTCTCTGTAATTTCTGCACACTTTTTGCTTAAAAGAAAAAAATTGGATTAAGTCATAATATTTTAGAACATGTGAGACTTATAGCTTTTTAATGTTATTTCATTTGGCTGCACTGCTGTAAGGTTCATTTTCCATTTATTTTGCTAATATTTAGTAAGTTATTTACTAAACTAAATATCTTGTTGTTATAGTCACGTGTTATTCATCAAGCAACTGGTGAAAGAAACTTCCACATATTTTATTATCTCCTCAAAGGTGGTTCTGATACTTTACTAAGTAAGTTTCTAACAAGTTAACTTTCAGTCACCTTAATATGGCCTAGAAAAATCATTTTAAGTTATGATTTGGAGATTTAACTTTTGTTTTAAGGAATCATTGATATTAAATTTTTTGTATCAGCTTTAAGAGTTAATTAATTTTTTTTTATTCAGAGTCACTTCATCTTGAGAGAGGCTTTAACTTTTATACCTTATTAAATGGCAGTGGTTGTTTTTCTGTAGCAACAATTAATGACTTAGATATGTTTACAGAAATTGAGGTATTTTAATTATTTATGGCACTTGAGAATTCTTATATTCAGATACTCTTATTTAAGGGTCAATATTTTTTTAAAGGTTGTTAACTGTGTGGTGGTGAAAAGAATAATCTGATCTTTTTGTAACAGCATTTGGACCTCTTAACCCAAAAACATCTTTACAACATTCACTTTTTGTATTATTCTAAATTTAGTTTTAAATTTTAAAGTAGGGTAAGGTTGCTAATATTGTACCGATGCCTATATTGTACTTTTAACATAACTCGTTATTTTTTACAACCCACAAAAAATTTTTTAACTTATTTTTTATCTTTGCTGAATGAAATTAAGTAGTCAACTGTTTTTTTTTGTCATCCAACTTCATTAAGCCCAGAATAAGCTCTTGTTGGTTTGTTATTGAAGATTTCTTATTTTAGGTTTTTATGGCTAAGCGTATTTCACTAAAAGAAGCAGAAGATATGATTTGTTCAGTGTACTTATGTTAAAGCATAATTTATCTAAATTTAAAATAAATACTTAGAATTTAAAAAATCTTATTTTTAGTTGTCAAATTTTTTAATTAACTGAATGTCAGATTAGTTTCGTAAATTGTACCTCAAGGCATGTCCTAAATTGTACCGACGCAACCATTCTGACCGCTAAAAAAAACGTGTGTAAAGTTTAACAAAACCCTTTTGAGATTTCAATTAGAGAAATATCCATACTTACAATACGAACTTCACCACTTAAACAAAAAAAATAAAAATTTTAGTATTACTTTTGTATTGACAAGCAGTCCTTAAAAAGATGCACTCTCTAGTTCAGTTTTACCAATATGTCAAGGCTGGTGTCAACATGGCTGTGCAGGTGTTAATCAAAAACAGACACAATATATCTAAAACTTTTGCCAAAAATAATATTTTTATGTATTTTTTTTTTAAATATTTAGTGTGGTTGTTTTTAAAACAGATATAGTATATATTGTTTAACATTATTTAGTATAACTTTCTTTAATAACTACCTTCCTCCTCTATTCTAATCCTAGCTAACCCATTGGTAAACATACAATTTAAATAAAAATTGTGCCATATGTGGTGATACCAGAAGAAAAAAAAATTCAAGTTGCATAGAGTTTATTAAATATAAAATTTCATTTCATTATATTATGGGCAGTTAGGTGTTATGTTATGTTATATCAGAATATTTCCAATTGCTGATTTTATAAAAACTGTTCCTTTTAATCAGTTCTTTAAGTCCCTTAAATCTAAAATCATAAAATATTTGCAAAGCTGTAAAGTAATTGAAATCAAGAAAGTGGTACAATATTGGATTACAATGGTACAATTAAGGATCTAGTTTCCTTAATTGTACTCTTAGCGCTATTCTTTTAATTTGATTCTTCGAGACTTAACGCTTTTTAAATTTTGAGTTTTTTAAACATCTTTACAACAAACAATCCCTAAATTATGAAATCCTATTGAAAATCCATGTTTTCACTCAGTAGCTTACCTATATTTTTTAGTTTTGTCTTAGGGGGTACAATATTGGCAACCTTACCCTACAGTTCATAATCAAGAATGGTATTTTTGAATTTGTCTAAATAAAAAGAGGGAAAAAAAAAAAAAAAAACATTTTCTTGACCAGGATTTTTCGAATAGTTAAAGTTAAGTGCATTTTTACTTGGTGAAAGTGAATTAAATATGTTTTACTTATTCAGAATTAATGTTTTACATATGCAGAATTAACATGTTTAGTAACTTACCTAAATTCATTTATGATGTTTAAAGAGATTTATGGAAAACCACATTTTTTAATTTAATATTATATCAGGCTTTATCAAAAACAAGTAAAGTGTAGTATAAAATCTGTAGAATTTCATAGTTCTAAAAATACTGTTTAAAATTTTAAAGTAGGCAAAGGGCATGCACTATTTACCAACCATCATGACCTCATCCTTGATTAGCCTGTGAATATCTCAAAAAAAAGTTTGCATGGTCTTAAAGTATTTCATATTTTGTAACTTATTTTCAGAAAACAGATTTGGCATAATATACAAAAAAACCTAAAAATAAAAAGCCTAGGATTTAAAAAATATTTACAATAATCTCCTGATGGTATATCACCTTTTAATTGGATTTTTGGGTGTTTTTTGTATTAAGTCCTCAAGTCTTCAAACTGTATGAAAATCATAGCAGTTTTTAATTTAACAAAAACCAATATATTATTTTAATATTATTTTCTTACTTACCTAGAAAGCCATGAAAATGATTGGATTTTTTGAGGATGAGATTGATGGAATCTACAGATTAATTTCAGGTGTTTTGCAACTTGGTAATGTTAAATTTACTGATATTTTTAAGAATGGTGTGGATACTGTGGATATTGCAGCCCCTAAAGGTAAAGCAGCTTTCTGAACTTTTGTGAAATTTAATTTTGTTTAATTTTAAAGTTTAAATCTTTCATTTAGTTATAAAAAGATAGTTAAAGTGGCATTAAGTCTTCTTTTGACAGAGTTTAAATAAGTTATTCCAAACAGAGTTTGAATAAGTTATATTTAGATGTCGATTTGGCTTCTAAAATGTTTGGTTGTTCCCCTCAAACACTTACAAATATTCTTATCACAAGAACTGTTGAATCTGGCTCAGACAAAGTTACTGCATCACTTAGTAAAGGAAAAGTACGCAAAAGATAGTTTCAGTTCCTATTTAAAAACTAGCAATATAAAAATCTGAAAGTTTATCTAATTTAATAATGCTTTTTGGATGAGCGGTGTTTTTTTATGTAGCTTAGGTGTTTCTGTAGCGTAAATGCACTTAATATAGTTTATACAGCTGAGTATGTAGTTTCTACTCTCTTTAGGCTGTTTATGGGCGTGATGCTCTATGTAAAGCTATTTATAACAAACTGTTTAACTGGATTATTTTGCGTATTAATGACAAAATTAGGGTAAGCATACAAACTATTTTCTATCTTTAATGGTCTGTATTCAAAATAAAATTTAAAAATTGCTCTTTGATTTAAGGCACCAAAGCTATCACATGGAAAGAAGGTTATAGGTGTACTTGACATTTATGGTTTTGAAGTTTTTCAGGTTAATGGTTTTTAAATTAAGTTTTAAAAAGATACTTGGAGCGCTTTTGTTTTTTATATCAAACTTAAATTTCTGATTTTTTTTTTGTGTGTGTTTAGGAGAATGCATTTGAGCAGTTCATCATTAACTACTGTAATGAAAAGCTTCAACAACTGTTTATTGAACTCACACTTAAAACTGAACAAGAGGAGTATGTGAGAGAGGTTAACATTATCACTTATATACTTTTGTATCCATAACTTTAGACTTAAGAATAATGGAGTAATTCTACTAATATTAACCATTGCTGCTTTAAAGTATATAAAATTTTTATTTTATTAATAGGGTATTGAATGGATTAACATAGATTATTTCAACAACGCAATTATTTGTGAATTAATTGATGCTGTAAGTTTAAATATTTTTAAAAATGCTTGGTTATTTGATAAAATTGAAGAAGAAAAAAAAAATTGTATATGTGTTAAAATATTTACATTTGTTTCTTCAGCCTCAAACTGGAATGTTGGCATATTTAGATGAGCAGTGCCTTTTACCTGGAAACGTATGTGTTTTGAATTGATATACTAAAAAAGTTATTAAATAAAAATGGAGATTTGTGATGGGTACATTAAGGCATTAAGGTTCTTATTGGTGACTTTAGATAACAGACAAAAATTTCCTTGAAAAACTAGACCAAAAATGTTTAACACATAATCATTATGATAGTCGCCTGAAAAATCGATCTGATACCTCAATTGGTTTTGAATGTTTTAAACTGCGCCATTATGCAGGAGATGTATGGTTTTTTTTTCTTTATATTGTTTTTCTTTAATTTCTGTTTTTATAAACATGTTTCATTTAAGGTTTTTAAGGTCATTTAAGGAAAATGTTTAAATTACATATTTTATGTACTTTTAGGTAACATACAATGTGAATGGATTTATAGACAAAAATAATGACCTTTTGTTTAAAGATATGTCGCAAGCTATGTATTCATGTTCTCATCCTTTTCTAAGAGAAATTTTTGAAGAAGGTGAACATTAATCTTGTTTAAAAATACTTGTAACTACAACCAACTGTTTGATATTAATTATTTGTTTAAAAATAGCAACAAAGCTGAAAGAAAATTCTTTTTACAATCTTTAGGTAACCCTTGTAATAATAACAAAAAGCGACCATCAACTGTTGGTACGCAAATGAAGGTATCCATCTAACAATGTTATTTTTATTAGTTATTATTATTAATATTATTAGTAATGTTAATATTATTATTATTTTTATTATTTATTATTACTATTATTTATTATTACTATTACTTATTATTACTATTACTTATTATTACTATTATTTATTATTACTATTATTTATTACTATTTTTTATTATTGTTGTTGTTGTTGTTGTTGTTGTTGTTGTTGTTGTTGTTGTTGTTGTTGTTATTATTATTATTATTGTTATTATTATTATTATTATTATTATTATTATTATTATTATTATTATAATTATTATTATTATTATTATTATTATTATTTACTATTATTATTACTGTTGTTGTTATTGTTTTGTTATTATTACTGTTAAAATTATTGTTATTACTATTATAATTATTATATTATTTTGTTTTTTTCATTTTTTTATTATAGTCATCTGTTTCTGAACTTATGAGAGATTTAATGAGTAAGCGTCCTCACTATATTCGATGCATAAAGGTTTGCTTTTTTGTAGTTTTTTTGTTGGGACTTGTTTTTTTTTGGTTTGTTTGAATACATACATAAATTATAGATTTATTGTTTCAAAGAATACATTAATTACAGATTTTTTGTTAGTAAAGGAACAATGTTATCAAAATTTGCATGTTAAGATGGTTTTTTTTCTGTTGGATGAAAATTAGTTGACTCATAGTTTGAAAAAACATTTTAGCCCAATGAAATGAAGGTGCCTGGTCAATTTTCTGATGATATTGTATGTCACCAAATAAGATATTTAGGGTATGTAGCATGGTATAGTTAGTAAAACTGTTTGGCTGTTTTTAGAAAAAAGTTTAACAAGCTCTTTTTAAATTTGGATTCTCTTCTTTTAAACAATATCTTGCTTTTGCTCAGGTTATTAGAAAATATTAGAGTCAGGCGTGCTGGTTACTGTTATAGACAATGGTATGCTGATGTTCTTCAAAGGTTTGCACAATTTAAAAAAATTTTTGCTTCAAATTTTATGTTTTTATTTTAAATAACATTTCAATTTTTATCAGCATTTGAAAAGTTTTTAAATTATTTGTAAATTTCAAAAATTTTTGCAATATTTATTGAGTTTCAAATTATATATTTCAGATACAAAATGCTATGTTTTGACACATGGCCAGTCTATCATAATGGAACTGACAAAGAAGGAGTTTTACTTATTATGAAGGTATTCATCTTCAATATATGTTTTAAAAGAATACTTTTTATTGTTTCTGATATATTTTTTCAAACATAGGAGCTTCATGTTGATTCTCCAGAAGTTGAATATGGAAAAACAAAATTATTTGTCCGTGATCCAAGAACAGTAAGTAGATCAATTTTGTTTGTGAAATAAAAATTTGTTGTGTGACACTGTTCCTTTTTCTACATAAGTTTTTTATTTACTTAGGTATTTTTTCTTGAAGACAAAAGACGAGAAAGAGTTTGGAGTTTAGTTATCTTAATGCAGAAGATAGTACGTGGTTGGGTTGCAAAAACTAAGGTTTTAATTTTTAAAAAAATTTTTATATAGTATATCTGACGTTTTTGACAAGTATGCTAATTAACTTAGAATTTTGTTATAGTTTCAAAGAATGAGGGCTAGTCAGATTAAAATAGCAAGTTATGTAAAAAAACATCAGGTATTTTTTTTTTAATTGTAAAAAAACAACTGTGCATAACATATTTTTCTGCAACGCGTTTTATTTTCTTAAATAATTTTTCCATTATTAGGCGCGACAGCGATTCTTAAAAATAAGATATGCTGCTATTCGCATACAAGCTCTTGTCAAAGGGTATCGAGTAAGTATTTTGTATTTAAGTTTCTTAATAATAACTGCTATACCAGTCTACTATATACATGCTTGATGTACTTTGCAAAATCCTGTAGGATAGAGTGGTTTATCAAAAAAAGCTACGCAAATTTGCTGCACCCAAGATTATTAAGTTTATAAAACAATGTTTAGTAAGTTATTTTGCTATCAAGTTGTTTCTTATATATTTATTTATGATTAGTATTGCTCATTTTAAACGTCCGACATATTAGGCTGTTCGATTCATTTTGGTCTTAAAAAATAATCTTCCTTCGCTTTCACCGTTGGATGACAAATGGCCCAAGCTATTTGTACTTTTTGACGTTGCTTCTCAACACCTAAAATTACTTCACCATCGATGGCGGGTGAGTTCTTAAAAGTGTGAAAACTCTTTAAATCTTTATGATGTACCTATTTGCTTTTTTATTTTGTTCTTTATCGATCTACTTTGTTACTTATAGTGTCGAAAGTACCGAGAAAATATGTCTGACGATAAAATAAATATTTTTAACGAAAAACTTAAAGCCAGTCAATTGTTTAAAAATCGAAAAAGTAGTTACCCTGAAAGGTGAGTTATTTTTTGACTTGTTATTTTTTAAGTTTTTTAGTATATAGTTGGAAATCATTTTTAGAACTGCTTTTTATATTTTCTTGGGTCAATTTTTAGTGTTGGAGTTCCGTTTGCTGGTGATAAGATTGGTTTAACTAACATGCCGCAATGGCTAAAAGTAAAAAACAAGCAACCATACGAAATAGTTGTTATTGTTGCAGATTCGGCCAGCAAAATCAATAGAACCAATGCGAAGGTTGGTCAGCATTGTTAAAAAATTTTTTTTCGACATAATAAACTAAACTTTCTCTAATCAACGATGTGTAACTCATTTGCTTTCATTTTTTATTTAAACTTTATTTAGGAAATTCCGAAGTTTTTAGTCTTATCGCCGACGCACATCATTTTATTAAATCAAAAGTCTCTTGGTTTTTCACATATCATTGAAATTAATAAGTTGGCAAGAATTACAACAAGTCCATTTAAAGATGGTTTTATGGCTTTGCACTTAATAGAGGTATTAATAATTAAGTGAATAAATATCCAATTTGTGCATAAGAAGTTTAGTAACTATATTTGATTATTGTTTAGAACAAGTCCGATAAAGCTTCTCAAAAGGGAGATCTATTGATATGCTGTTCCAACCTAATTGAAATAGTCGCCAAAGTCGCTATATCCTATAAGGGTGCTACGAAGCAGGAATTAAGTGTGGAGATACTGCCTAAGTAAGACGCTTGTAATAGTAGACTTACGTATGCGTAATATTTTTTGTCTGTCTATATTATATTACTTTTTAGATTTTCTCTCAGCATTAAAGGCAAGTTAACACAAGTTACTGTATCTTCTGAAGGAAACTCTACGACCGTTAAAAAGAAAGGAAATCAATTTTTTATCTCATGTTAAGATATTCATTCTAGATTATATTTAAAATGAGGATTTTGAGGTGTTTTTTTAGGTTTTATACAAATTATAGCTTCAAACGTTAATTACCGCACAATCATTAGTGCGTTTTAAATTTTATTTATAAAGATAACTGATAAAAATTTTATTTATGAAACTTTATATTGAGGTTTTTATGCTGTTTATTCGTTAGGAGCATTTTGTTTCGTACTCTTTTTTTAAACAAACATTTTAAATTTTTATTGCTAATCACAATTTTATTTTTCTATGTAAAGTTTTAATAAATATTTCTATTTTGTTATATATTTATGTGGTCATTTCTTTTTATATTAGTTAACATTTGTAAGTTTACATAAGTAATAACTTGTTTAAAACCTATTGCGTTTTTTTTTTTTTTTTTTTTTCATTTACTTTAACTGGCCAAGAGTTGTTGACTTCAATCCTAACAATAATCCACAGCTTTACCAATGATTTGTGCTCACCCTATAAGCCTCTTTTGAAAAAAGAGATTTTTATCGAGTTACTTCTGGTCATACATTGGAACGCAAAAAAAACTGCGTTTTGCGTTTGCGTTCCAAAATAAAATCTCACACGCAAACTCAAACGCATTTGACGCAATTTATTGCGTTTACTTACGTAAACGTAATTTACGCAAATAACTGCGTTTACGCACGCATTTAATACGCAACTTACNCAATCGTTCTTTCGCTTGTGTAAGCTCACATCCTGGTTGCGATTCTAAAGCACTTTGATAAGTATTACGTGGCGTAAAGAATTTCAGAATTTCGTGTAGCTTTTCTAATGCTCCTAAATAATTTTGGTTGCGATACAAACTTTAATGTAATAAATTGATATATAAAATTAGTTAAATTAATAAATTAGATTTTGAAGAACTGTTTTTTAAACTAAACTTTAAAACTTTTTTTTTGTCTTGATTAAATAATATAACCTAATAACTAAATACCTTTAACAATAAATTGACAATCAGGTCTAAAGAACCACAATTTAAGCTATGAGATATTCAACAGTTGTGATACTTGATAAATTCCTGAGTTAAGTTCGTAATCAAACTTTAATTTAAAAGAAGGAATTAACAAGTTAGCAAATTATTTTCCATTTCCTTGTAATTCCATTCTACTCCATTTTGAAATCATAATAGTCAATGCAGGCAAAACATCAGCAATCGATGAAAGATTCTTTTGTACAATTAAGTTGAACTGGTATCCGGGAAGAAGGATTTGTAGGTATAGTTAAATCTTATCTAATTCGATTGGGCATTGATTTTCCGGATCGAATGCATTGCTTTTATAAGCACTTTGAAAACTCTAACATTAAAAACTGTAACATTAGGAAGGCAGCTGACTAACGAATTCCATCACAGCTTGTTTGTAATTAAGCTTCATTTTTTGTGTTGTATTGAACGCTATTTAAAGATTGATTGATGCTTCTTGTGTACTTTGAAAGCGTCGCAAGTAAACGACATATATTTTTGTTTCTTAATAGCGATTCGTACAGCGATGTTTGTTTTATGAGCTGCGCAAGAAAACCGCGGTAGTTTCGATGTTCTTAATTCAATTTCAAGATCTTTAATTAGTTCAGCACTATGAAGATCGTATTCTTTATCTTCGTTAAAATCATAAGTGACGTTTACTTCCTCAGCTGTTTTGGCTAACTGAATAACATTTGTAAAAGTAAACTTCCTTGATTCAGTTAATAGCACTTCAAGAAGTTCATCAGAGGTTTGAATTTCAATATTTAAGACTTCATCTTCACATATTTTCAGCTGCTCATTATCTGCTTCTTCAATATAAAGGGCAACCTCTTGGTTCAGCAATGGATCATTTTCAAATACACTATCGCCTCCTTTCGTCTCTTCAACTCTATCTTCTTGAAACTTTTCAAATAATTGCTTAAACAGTCTGACAAATAAGCTCCCTTCATCACATGTAATAGCTATTAAATAAATATAAATTAAGTAATCAATAAATTCATTGTATTTACAGTAATTAAAGCTATAAAATTAAAAAAAAATTACCATTTATTTTTGATTCATTGATGGTAAAGGTATTTATAATCTTTTCAATACCTAATTTAATATTTTCTGCATTGTGACGTCCCGTCATCTGTTCCATACCAATAATGATGATTTTTTTTTTAAAATCACTGTTCGTTAATGTTGCACCAACTGCAATAAAGTCCAACATTTCAGGAGATGTCCATATATCACTAAATAAAGTGACAACCAGAGCATCCTCTAATTTTTCGTTAATTATGTTTGATAATTTTGCCATCGTTTATGGTATCAAGTTTTCTCTAAAACTTTTTGCACAAGGAAGTGGAACTTTGACTAATTTCCTCAAAAAGGGATTATTAAATGCATTAATCGAGCAGTTTGATGTAATAAAGAACTTGATAGCGTTCAAAGTATCGGCATCTAGCACGTTTCGCTTTTTATTTGATTTGTTTAGTGTGTCGTATGAGTCAAACCACTTACCCAAAATGTCGTGATGTTTTCTTTGTAAATGCTTCTTAATGTTGGATGTTCGACCAATACGAGCTGTAAACTTTTGATTACACAATATGCAGAAAAACTCAACATCATTTTGTGATTTATTTATTTGAGTATCAGATGTAGTGAAATGAAGATATGAAGTATACTCCTAAAATATATAAAAATCATACGCTACATTGTTCTTAATAACATTTTAAATCTAAGAAAAAGTAATTTAATTACCCGTTCAGTTAAATTTACAATAAACTTCTTTTTGGGAAAAATGTTTCTTTGACCAAAATCTTGCATTTTCTTTATCAAATTACACGAGTCTTCAGATAATTTTGCCAAAAGACTATAACCCTGAAACCTTAATCTCGGGTCTTGCTGAATAGGAGGAATAGAAATATTGGAAACTGAAGTATTATTCGAAGACTCTCCCGATAATGATGTCAACGCAGCACTTGTTGTCTGCATAGTAGATTTCGTCGTTTTTGTAGGATTTACAGATCTTGTTCTTTTTGAAATTGCTTCTCCAGATTTAGATGCAGACAAACTTTGAGATAAATAAGGTTGCAATTGCAACTGTTGTGATTGCAATATTTCTTCTTCATGTCGCTTTTTTGAACTAGACTTTATGATATCCTCATGAATGGCATTACTCTTGCGAGATTGATGTGTCATATTAAATTAGATATTTATGAAACGATTAAGTAAAACTTGGTTTTGTTTCCTAAACTAATTTATTTAATACTTTTATGTATAAGCTGCATACCATAAGGAAATGCCTATAGGAACTTCTTTATGCTATAAGGAAATGCCATTAGACATATCCCTTAAAACAAGTTATTACGTGTTTAACATGTTTTTTGGTCATTTTATAAAGAATTTAAAAAATAAATGTTAATAAAATTTGTTAAAAATGATATTTAATTTCTCATTATAATGGTTCCTTTTAAAATGAGTGTATTATGTTTTTAAATTGAGTGAATATAGCCAGATTTTTATAACAATTGAAATGAGCTTGCTAGTTAAAGGTATGAAGCTATACTTTTTTCTAAAAATAGTTTTGGTTAAAATAATAGTACCGTATACAACTGAGTATTATTGTGTTCAATTTGTGAGCGGAAAATGAGTTTTCCTTTGTTTTAAGCAATTTTTCAAGTGTGCTCGTGCGCTGACCAATAACATAGTGTTTTTGTGGTTAATTGCCCGTTTTCAGCGATCTTTTTTATATATAAATAATAAAATGGGACAATTTTTCAAAGGAATTAATTGCCCAATGCTTTGAAAAGATCTACAAAACAAAAAAAAATTATAATCTAAAAAAAAAAATTTTACAAATAGAATAACATAGTATTTAGTAAAAAGAGGAAAATGGCCTTTTATGCGTCAGGTAAAACGCCCTGTATATATTTAGTTTTATTACTTATGTTTTGTTTCAAAAGAGATAAACTTACCTAAAATTTTTTAACACTAAATAATCACAGGACGTTTTGCCCTCCACATAAAAGGGCATTTTTCTTCATCCAAAAGCAGCTAATTGCAAATAAACTAGTTTTATTGATTGAGTTTTAAAATTTTTATACTTGGAATATTGTGGAATAAACTACTCACAAAACAAATATTTACAATAAATTTCTTTTTTATTACAGGAAAAAATACACACAAATATATATATATATATATATATATATATATATATATATATATATATATATATATATATATATATATATATATATATATATATATATATATATATATATTCCATTTCCTATTCCGTATCATAAAATTTATAGTAAGAAAGATCTTGTATATATAGCATATATATGTACGATATGTACTAAAGTTACTAACTTTGACTCAGTCTTCTCCCCCTTCGTTCGTTGCACCTTACAGTTTAATTTTTTTTTTAACAATTGTTTTTATTCTCTTCTTTTGCTTTCTTATTTTTTCAAGTTTAGGATAGGGTGGGGCAAGATCTCCATAAAGTCAAGTCCCCTGTGCATTTGATTAATATTGCTTAATTCCTTTTATATACTATTGTTTTAGATATTTACATACTCATACAAATAATTGGTTTTAATCAATACATAACTTTTTAAAGGATTTTAGTAAATTACTAGAAAAGTTATAATTTTTATATATAAAAAGTTAATACAATAGTATATTATAAATCAAAAAATATTAATTTACCTAGGTCTCACAAATGCACAAGGGACTTGACTTTAGGAATTATTCCACGGGTAAAAACTTTAAAACTCAATCAACAAAACTAGATTATTTGCAATAAGCAAGTTTTGGGTGAAGAAAAATGCCCTTTTATGTGTGTGTGGGAGGGGGGGAGGGGGGTAAAACGTCCTGTGATTATTTTGTGTTAAAAACTTTTAGGTAAGTTTATTTCTTTTAAAACAAAACATAAATATTAAAACTAAATATATACAGGGCGTTTTCCCTGACACATAAAAGACCATTTTCCTCTTTTCACTAAATACTGTTATTCTATTTGTAAAACTTTTTTTGAGATTGTAATTTTTTTTTTTTTTTGTAGATCTTTTCCCAGCCATGGGCAATTAATTCCTTTGAATAATTTTCCCATTGCATGTTTTTTCATTTTATATATAAAAAAGATCGCTTAAAACGGGCAATTAACCACAAAAACTCTCAATTCACTCAATTTAAAAACATAAAACACTCATTTTAAAAGGAACCATTATAATGAGAAATTAAATATCATTTTTAACAAATTTTATTAACATTTATTTTTTAAATTCGTTATAAAATGACCTAAAAGCATATTAAACTCGTAATAACTTGTTTTAAGGGATATCTAAAAGCATTTCCTTATAGCATACGGAAGTTCCTATAGACATTTCCTCATACTATGTAGAACAGCAAATGTCATAAACTAATTTTCTTTTAAAAGAACAAGCAAAGATACAAAGTTTCAAAACTTTAACATAACCAGTGGTAGAGTTGAGACTCCTCACCAACAGCTGACTGCAGATGACATAGTACCTTTTGAAGTTGTAGCTTTTTAGTATGATGATATTTGGAGGGTTGACATAATTCGAAAAAGCATCAGCAACAACAAAGACATGAAAATTAAATTTATGCTTCCTCATGGTCCAACAAAAAAGGATTGCAAGATCACCTGCTGATGATGTTTGCTGGATTATTTATTGCAAATATATTGATGAAGATATCAGTTCCTATAACACAATCAGGTCAGATAAAAAATATCTTAAGTGACAAATTCAATACCATTGTGAACAGGTTTTAAACTAAAACCTTCTTTATGTATATATTCCCCCTCAATTTTTTAAGAACTTTATTAATTTTTGTCTGACTCTTTACATTTCTTATTTAAATACAAATTCTTTAAGTTATCATAAATCCCTTTTTTACAAACTTTTGTACAACAATAAGTTACCAATTTCTATAACCATCACACTGCTAAAGCTGTTTGTAATAAAACCAACATAAATCAAAAAAGGTGGATTTCTAAATGAATGATCTTAAGTTTTAAAGTGAAAACCAAATGATATTTAAGGAAAAAAAACTTTGCTATTTTTGACCATTTTTGCGGGTAGTGAATCCAAAGATACAGAGAAAATAACCCAAGTCTCTAATACGGAGGTTGATGTTGATGTTGCTGTTGCTACTGCTGTTGTTAAAGAAGGCTCCAATGACATTTTTCTTCTTTTTAATGGATGGATAGTTTTTGAACTTCCAGCCTTAATAGTTTTGAACTTTCCAACTTCCAGAATGAGAAGGCTGTATACCTGACATGTCCTTTACTTCAGAAAGTAAAGGACATGTCAGGTATACAGCCTTCCTAGTTGTATACCTGACATGTCCTTTACTTTCTGAAGATTATACAACTTTTTGTCCTCACTACAGAGGCATTCACCATCTTTTTTTGTGGTGTCAAAAACTTCATTCAAAGAATCATATTTTCCTTATTTTACACATTATTATCGGTCTTCAGCACTTGATCCTAATTTGTGTGTATGATTTAGATTGACAAATTTGGTAAATTTAGCTTTCTTTTGCATAAACTTGTTACTTCCTTCTCAATTTGCTATATACATTCATGTCTACCTTTAATGGATTCCCCAGGAACAGATAGCAACCAACAAGTAGAACTTTTAATGGTATCCTGCTATTATTTTCCAATCATTTCTCTTAAAGTGGAACAGTTCTTCTTTTCCTAGGTGACTTATGAAATTGTACAAGATTCTTTGCTCAAATTATCTTATTTCTTTCAGAAGTGGAATCATTTTTCTAACATTAAGAATGTAAATAGTACTTAAATATACTTTT
>QPEY01000171.1:358500-369250 GCA_014706445.1 Hydra viridissima
ATAAATATATAATATATAAAAAATATATATAATTTGTGTGTGTGTATATATATATATATATATATATATATATATATATATATATATATATATATATATATATATATATATATATATATATATATACACACACACTTATATTTTTAATTTTTATAGCTATGGAGAAATGATAATGAAAACTTTTCATCATTCTAAAATTATGGTGAGTTAAAAATGCGTTTTTACTGGAAAATATATGTTATTAAGTTGTTGAATTACATTAATATTTTTTAAATTTCGTTATAGATAGTTATAAAAGATCAAGACAAGTCTTTTATAACTATCTATAACGAAATTACCAAAAGAACTGACCATTGCTATTTATTGTATTTTTCTAAATGTTCAAGTTAAAGAACCTAACACTTTATTATTTGTTATTTTTATTGTTGTTTTATAAATAAGTGTCCTCGTTGCTTAGGCAACTAGTTAAATTAGATTTGTAGGGTTATTTTTTCAAGAATTATCTATGTTTAAGTAAAATTTGAAAAATAATTATTTTTACATTTTTACTTAAACACACATATTTCTTGAAAAATAACCCTGCTAATATAAATATGAAATCTTTACGCAAATAATTCAATAAAACCTAAATAAAAATATGAAATTAACTAAAAAAACTATTAACTAAATTATTAACTAAAACTATAGTTTTAGTAGAGCAGAGCAACCACAACAAGCTACTACTTTAATTTCCGTATCTCTATTTTACTTTGTTAAAAATTTTATGTAGATAATGTAAACTATTGCTGGAAATTTGTTTTAATAATATAAAAACAAATTTCCAGCAAAAATTTGTGTGTGTGTGTGTGTTTATATATACATCTGTGTGTGTGAATTAATGTAGGGCTGGCCTGTTGAAGCAATATTTAAAAAAATGACCATGACAAAGATAAAAGGAGCAGAATTAGTAGATAAGCTAAAAAGAATGGAGGAGATAAACAATAAAGAAAGAATTTTTTTAGTTAAGATTCTTGGCAGATATCTCATGAGCCATTGCAAAGTGTAAGTTTCAGTATTTTTTTTGTTTTTTGTTTTTCTGGATATTTCTGGAATCCTAAATACTTTTTTTAACTTAATATTTTTTAGGATATCCAAAATATTCCTTACATACAAATTTAAGTATATAATCTTGTTATATTGCATCACCCAAACAAAAGATAAAAGCATTTTCAAAGACTATTTTTAAAGAACTATGATCTGAATTTTTTTATGGTATTACTGTATTCTATATACTTTAGGACTGACAGACAAAGAAGAAAATTCTTTATACTTTAGGACTGACAGACAAAGAAGAAAAGCAGCAATTGTGTCAAGCACTTATCACTGCTTTCCCTGTACTTCGTGACATTGCAACATCATCTAGTTTTGTAAGTTAAAAATTATTTGTCTTTTTTAAATAAAATATTTTATATTATCACTTACTTAACCAAATCTTTTGCAAAATCAACAAACATATTAGAACAATATGTTTTTATTTAATTCCATAGGAACAATTTTACGATGCTAAAGCACATACAGGTTTTTTGGAAATGTTCATTAGACAAAGAAGATCCCGTAGCGACAATATAGAAACATTGTGGACTCATTCAAAGAAAAAGTATTTTTTTGCTTATCATAACTTTAATTGGCAATTTATTATATATTTCAATTACTACTTATACACCTATACATTTTTATTTATTTTGCCAGTTGATAAAAATGTTGAATTGATTAAAGTTTTTATATAATTCAAAGCAATATTGCAATTTAATCCTAAAAGTATTGACTTATTTCTGTGAGTTAGTTAGTACAACAGTAGTTACAAAATGAATTTTATTTATTAATAATAAAATAGGGTGACAAAAAATGAACTTCTGAATAGTGTTGAATATATTAAAAAGGCCTAATGTGGCAAAAAATAGGAATAGTGTCGCAAATGAATTAAATGATTAATGCCAAAAACAAAACAAAAAAAAGAAATTGACACTATTCCTATCATCCATAAAATAGTTTACTATTATACGTAATTTTTGTATATTGTAAATAATAAAAACTGTTTATTATATATATTTTATTTGTTAAAATTTTTTAATACTGTTATTATTTACCAAATAACTTTTATTGAATTATTCTATTTACGCATAAAGCAAAAGTTATTTTTTTAAAATATAATCATTGTACTTTTTGTCAGAGACAATGTTGTTCTGTTAAATTCATCAGAGAAAGATGAACAAACATTGCGAGAACTTCAATCAACAACTTCAAACAAAGAGAGTCTACTAAAAATGATGGCTGATACAAGAGTGGTAAGAAGAGCATGGATTCAGGAAACAAGCAACATATCAATAACCTCAATTATAAAGCGGTTTCCAAGATTCATTGATATGAATGATGCTGTGAGTGTTATTTTTAACTTTTTGCAGTTCATTTGTAAATCTTCTTTACTTTATAAATTAAGCTAGATTAGTTAATAAGAATAGTTTTTAGCTTTTTTGCATTATATTAAACTAAATTAGTTAATAAGAATAATTTTTAACTAATTTAGCTTAATATAATGCCATACCGAGTATAAGTTTTGCTTTTGAGTTGCTGCTAGCCTCTTATTATGTATTTAATGTCAATTTTCCTTATGAACTTATTTGTTATATGGATTTCTCGGAAGCTTGCTTGGAATAAGCAGCAAAGGAATTATCGTTAATTCTTTTTTAAAGAAAGTATTGCCGAAAGTTTAACATTAAATTAAACAATGTGTTTGTGAAACGAAAAAGTATTTTTAACACTTTCTCGTTTATTTTTGTTATATTGTTAGCCAAGAACCAAGAGGCCGTATGTCCAATTTTTGTGTTTCCAAAAAATCAAGTTTTGAATTTTAATTTGCCAAGACTTTCTGCCAGAAAGTTCGACTAATTATTTAAATATTTCCTAAAATTTTTTTGTTGTAATATATTTATGGAACACACACTTCTGAATATTTATTGATAATAGACAAACAAAAAAAAAACACAAAATGTTGACATAAAGCTTCTTGGTACTTCTCTGACGGCGATATCTATTTTTCAAAGCTTAAACTTAGCTTTTGCATATAAAGGTTTTACGACTTCTTACTTTAATATTCACTGTATTGAGTTTGAGTGTGACTGAGTTTGTAGATTTAAAAGAAATATTATTATATGCATTAACTCGGAATTAAAATAAAATTTATATTTTAGTTTTTATTATTTTATTGTGATGTTATTCCGTTTTTCTTGTAAGCCAATATGATATACACTTGTAATTTAGTATGACTCTTTTTTCAATAAATAACCTAATTTATTTGAATTATTTAATTGCGCCCGGTTATACCAATACTACGTGAAGACTTAAATGGACGGAATAAATCACGCGTAAATATTCTAAAAAATATTTATAACGCCTAGAAAAACACAGACTAATGTATAATCTATAGTGTTACATTTAGCGCAACACTAATGTTGAGGTTTTTTTACAACAGTTTTGTCGCGCAAAAAGAGCGTAAGTATAAAGCCATTGATTAAATGCAACAACTATGTCGCAAAAATTTCTATAAAAGTGTCGCATTAATGGCTACAAAGTGTGGCTTTCAAGGCTACATTTTATGTGGCCTTACGAATGCAACACTGAGTGTGGCTTTTAGAGCCACATGTTGTATTCTACGCGACATAATGTAGCCTACGGCTCAACACTATTTTTAAGCGTGTAAAACATCCAGTGTTCACCGATATTTTTGAACTAGTCTCATATAAAATTTATTATATATAAATTACCGATCTCAAAGTTGATCGTATAGAGAAAAGATAGCTCTTTACAATGCCCTTAGAACGAATGACCTCCGATAATAAATAAGGGAGCAGTAACCCCCGAAAATCAAAAACGGCAGCCACTGGCGTGATCCCTATGTTCGCACCTTACTATTTTGAATTTCTACCAGTGTTCGCCTATAGTTTTTTTTTTTTAAATACATATTCTTTCATTCGCTTTTTGACTTGAATGTATTTAAAATTTATAAAGACAAACAAAAGAATGATATCTAAAAAAATGTATACATTTGTATGCTTTATAACTAAAAATTTGGTTTTGATTCTTGCTCATGTAGTTTCACCAGCTCAAACTTCATTGCATCTGACGTCGTATCACCTGAAAAATAAAGCTAAATTTAATAAACACATTTTGTATCAATACTGTAATTAATCGATAGGCTTGGGCTAGCTTAAAGCTCTAAATATTTTTATTTTACGTTATAAAAGAACAGATAGGTAGCTAGACTTATTAATTTTAAGATGTTCTTACCAGAATCAGAAGTGTATTGCACGACTGACTTTTACTTTTATGCTTATTCTTAAGTTTAGCTGATGACATTAGCTTCCTCTTTGCCACCACTTGTTGGCCTGCGAAGTTTTCTTTTGAAACATACTCATTAGGATTGGCGAGGTGGAAAGCGTCCACAGCCTTCGTTCAGCCACTCTTCATGGGGCCAAATAGTTCTACGTCGATTGGGTGTGCGAAATGAGTGTTATTAGGTGAAATGAGGATAAAAACTATTTGTAAATCTGCTAGCTTCTTCACTAAATGAAATTTTATCCAACTTTCATGTTTGTTAGTCCAAATAATAACTTTAAGTATTATTATCTGTCAGCCATTGGTGAAAAGGGTTGCATAAATATTCATAGAGAACTTTATGACTTAAATAACCCTTAGCAGATTTAACAGCTGCTAAACTTGGAGGCAACGACTGGTATACAGTCATGGGGATTCTCTGGTTAGCATGTATAGTAAGAGGGGGAGGAAGAGATTCGTCAGCACCAACATTTGCTGTAATAAAAATGCAAGGAAAATTGCAAAGAAAAACTAGTAGACTAAGCTATCATGCTATCATGCTAAGCTCTCATGCTAAGCTATCAGGGTTTGAGATATTTAAAATTAAAAGCAACTCATATTGCTGTATTATAGATATATAAAAGCATTAAAGAAATAACAGAAAGATAAACAATAAATTTAACATATTTTACATACCAAAAGCTGTAATTCTTTGTTCGTCTTTAGCCACTGTGGCATAAGGATTTTTTGATCGTTTTTTGATCCACTTCCAGCCAATTTTACGGATGGTTTAATTTTTTCAATTTGAAGGCCTTTTTCTAAAAGGGTATAGTTAAGGTTTCGCAACTTTAAATTGTGGAAAACAGCCACTATAAATTAAGTAACAGACCAACCAAATCCCGTATTACGGGTTGCTTTTTGCTAGTATGACATTAAGCTTCAATAATGTCATATTTAAATTAGAAACTAACCTCATAGAAAACTGTCCATAGCACATACACACATATAGTGTATATAATATATATAATTTACATATATAATATATTATATATATATATATATATATATATATATATATATATATATGTATATATATATATATATATATATATATATATATATATATATATATATATATATATATATATATATATATATATATATATATATATTATATGTTATATATGTAAATTATATAAATTATATACATCTTTAACTTTGTAACACAGAGAAAAATCAAAATTAGTTGTAACAGTAATTATTGTAACAACAATTAACTACATTGTAGTTGATTGTATTATACATCAGTTTTAAAAATCCTATAGTTTGTATCAATAACATTATAACATAATGTTATTGATACTAACTAAATGATTTTTTAAAACTAATGCATGATACGATTAATTTATGTGTATGTACAGTACATACATTATTAATGTATGTAGTACATACAGGAATAAATCAAGAGTTTATTTAACTTTAGTTGGGCCAGCTAGCACACACACGTTGGGCCAACGTCGGACTAACGTCGGAAGCGTTGGCCAACTTTATTAACTTAGTGCTCAAAATTTTTTGTTTTGGTTCTTTTTCAGATCTTGGAGAATACAACTTACAATAGTTTTTAAAGAATATATTTGAAAGTATAACCCCATGGTTTCTGTTCATATTTATTGGTATGATTCAGAAATAAGCATCATTAGATTGCACAAAGAAGAAATACACATATTATCAGCTACTTCACGAAACATTATATGGCAATATATTACCCATTGACATACCAAATCACCAGGCACTGTTAATCTCCCACGATTGATTTCCTCAGTAAAATCTCTGAAATTCTCATAATAAAAATACGAGTCATCTGAATCTTTATCGTTTGTGACAATATATCTGGCTGTAAATCAGAGTCATTTTGACATCTATAGATAATATTTTTTCTAATTCTGGTAGGTTTTCAAATATCAAACATTTTTCATCATTTAAATAGAAACCACATCTTTCACAAGAATGCCCTGATGTAGTAAAATCAAGACAAATAACATTATTGTCAGCTGCAAAAGTAGTTTTGTTTTTATAATACCAACTTTCTCAAGTACTTGTTGAAGAGTAATAAAGTATGTACCACCTGATCCTTGTCTGAGTTTTCTAAAGGATCAGTTGTAAATGTTCCAAGCAAAACATATTTATGACTTGTAGACAAGAGGAACTTTGACAACTCCACAAGACCATTACAAGTATGATAAAGACTATTAGAAGTATCTTTTGAGAAACATTTAAAACGAACTTTTTGAGAAGAGCACATTTGTTTAGCCATGTTTCCAAATTCTAACAGTTTTTGAAGATAAAAGTCACCAGAAGAGAAAATAGCAGCTTGATTTGGATCACACATAAGTACATCTGCATAAGGGCTATGAACATTAACAATTCTCCAAAATTCAATCATTATTGAAAGAAAATAAATAGTATCATCAACATCTTTTAATTCTGGATGACATTTTAAGGCACACACTGTTTCTTCACAAAATACTTTCAGACAAGTTGAAACTTTTTGCCTTTCAATTGGTTTGGGAAACATAGCAATGTCAGTAAGTTTAGACATTTTAATCATTTGATTTGATTCTAATTTATCTAATGCTACAATGTGAGACCATTTAGCAACTTATTTTTTCCTTATTATGCGAATATTTTTTAAAAGGTGTACATAATCATATAAAAGATATATATTATCTTTTGTTCGCCAAGGTACACCATCTGTCTCAAATTTCTTGAAAAATGCCTGATTTGTCCTGTTACCATCACAAATTATAGAAACAACATGACCACCTGCTGCTTTTATGGCAGATAAAAGAAAGCTAGTTTGTTCAAAAAGAAAATTTGAATCGACTTCACACACAGGAAGCATTTTGCATAAAAATTTGGATCCACCAAACAAAGTTACTACCATAAAACTTAAAACAGTATTAGCAAGAATACTTGGATTGTTAACTGCTTTTCCAAAAACTGTTCCCCCATGGTACTGCAACATAGTCTTAACATAAACTTCATCTAATAAAAGAATACAATTTTTATGTCTAATATATGTTAAATTTGAAAAAACCTTTTGTAGATAAATATCCTCATGAATAGATTTCGCTTTTGATGTTAGTCTTGTTAATATTGTAATGCTAGGAAGTTCAAAGTCTTCTCTGAGACGATTATATGTAGAACGTGACATTGCAAAGTACTCAAATGCTCTTACCATTGTTTCAACAGAATACTTTTTATTGGTAAAAAGTTTAACACCCATTGAAAAAAGTTGCTGTTGAATAATATTTTTTTTTATTACTTATCTCATAAGTATTTAAAAATCGAACAGCTTCTGTAATATGGGACCATCTATTCAATATGGTAATTCTGTTTTTTGAGAGAGTTTTTATTATACAACTAACTCCAAAATGAAATAATTCATAATGAAAATTATTATCTACTTTCAGAACAAACAATGGCACACCTGTGTTATGGAAGAACTCTACCCAGTAAGCACATAACTTTGAAACAACGTTGAAATAACGTTGATCGACGTTGATCAACGTTATTTCAACGTTGTTTCAACGTTTTGTGCTTGCTGGGTAATGATTGAATCAATACTTGATTCTCTATTTTGTATTAAATAGTATATTAACTGCATTAAAGTTGTAGCTTTCAATGTTTGCTTTCAGATCATTAAACGATTTTATAACATCTCTAAAATTGAACTCATACAACTCATCAGGTTGAAAATTTCTAGTTTCTGAATGAGTTCTTCTGGGACAAGCAGATGGCTTAGGAACTAAACTTGGTTTTACACACATAAACACAGATGGAGGATCACGAGGTCTTTCTTTGCCATAATCTTTTGTTGAAACGTATCCAACAGGCCAGTGCCTTTCACAAACAACGGTGTCTTCCCTATCTGGTATATTGTCTCTTGGTATAACAGCCAACCACTTTTTTCTTTCTTCTGGTGTTCGAGGAAGGTGAAAAGTTTTTTCTTTGGAGCTTCTACCATAACACAGGGCTGCGTTTGAAAAAAAATTTTCTGTTCCTGGGGGTTTTTTAGGTAATTCCTATTGAAATTGACCTCCTAAACCCGAATATGATATTCATTTTGCTCAATCAGGACAGGTTATTGAAACACTGCACACCTGATTTTTTTTAAGAAAAACGTAATTTTTGAGAAATCTCTCATTTTCATCCTAGTTATGTAATACATTTCAATAATTATTTGTGAACTGAAAAAAGGCTCAATTTAACTCCTTATAAACTTTAAACTTAAAAACAACTTGTGAAGTAATCGAATTCTGTAAAGAAAAAATTTATTTCCCACTAAGAAAATTTATTTTCCACTAAGAAAATTTATTTTCTTAGAAAAATAAATTTTCCCACTAAGAAAATCTATTTCCCACTAAGAAAATTTATTTTCTTAGTGGGAAATAGATTTTTTTAAAAAAATCTATTTCCCACTAAGGGATCATAGATTTTTTCCCACTAAGGGATCATAGATTTTTTTAAAAAAATCTATTTCCCATTAAAAGCCTCCATTCTCTTGGTTGGTAAGGAACGCCAAGTGCCTCTGTTAAGCCTTTTACATCATTGCAATATGCCAACGAGCTGGAAAAATGAACTTCAAAGAACCTTCGAAACTTTTCTTCTCTGTTTCTATACCAATAGAAGGTAGCTTCTTTGGAGAGGAGATTGCTCTCACTAAGACGGGAACCAAGAAGTTGTGCATTCTCTTTAGAAAGACCAAGATCTCTGGTCAAGTTATGTAATTGACTTTGAGCGAGTGGTCTCGGCAAAGTCATGCTAGACATTGGCTCATGTCACAGATATGTCAGTGTCTTCCACTTTTACACCTTCCATATCCTCTTCTAGTTCGCCTTTCTCAGGTGGAGAAGGAACTGGAACTCCAGGACCATGTAGTACTGGCTTAAAGGCAAAAAGAATTTCAGGACAGACCACCATTAGTTTGTTTGTCTTATTGACACCTGAAAAAATTCACATATTTATTTTCAGATTTTTGTCCACTTTTCTATACAATTTAAAGAATTTTTTTGTTGAATTTCAACACAATTTTTATAAACAATTCAAACTTCATTAGACTATAAAAAAAATAAATATGTTTGGATTAGTTAAATATTGTTCTTTTAAAAAATTATCTTACCTTGAGGATTGTTCATACAAAAATAGCAGTCTGTAGTACGGTCCTTGCCTTCTCTCCATACCATCGGTACACCAAATGACATACAGTTTGCTGTGCCCTCATTGGCCTTGCAGCATATATATGTGGGGCAAAGCTTTTGTCTTGATCACCAAACCTTATTCCGAACTATGCACTGTAAAGGGACTTTACTAACGCAGTTATGGTGCATTGCTGGTAGTTTTGGTGCATAGCAGAATCTGTCGGGACTATTTTTTACATTTTCAATTCATTTTTATGAAATAAATTTTATTTATCTCATGTATTAGCCTGTAAAAAAATTGACAATAATAAATAAAACTTTATAAATATACTTAAGATACTGTTCATAGATATATTAATACAAAACTGTCACCTGGGAATTGCAACAAAATGGACACTCAGCTGTTATATGCGGTATAGAGCCCTAAGTCTGTATCTTAAAAACTAGACCTGATTGACAAATTTGAATCCTAGATTCGGATTTAGAAGGCAAATTTCATTGAGAATCACCTAAGAAAACCCTAGGAACATTTTTGACGCAGACCAGTGTAACTTCCGTTGCAGTTTGTGACACAGCATCTACGACCCACGTTTATACGCCATGGTTAAAACCATTGGAAACCGTCCTTTGTTAATGTAAACACTGTATTCATAAGATATCGGCTGTGATGTCACCAATTTATTTTCGCAAATTTGCATTCATTAAAAAATAACTTTTAAAAAAAAAAGCAGTTCTAAATTCACAAGTTCATGAAAACTGTTTTTTAAATCTATTCTATTTTCTTAACGATACATGTTTTAAAAGAGTTATGTTTTTTTTTTCAAATTTTTTCTTTGACTTAAAGAAAATTTTTACACTCTTAAGTAATAAATAATCAGTTAGTTTCGCTTCTAACCCTAATTAGTTAGAAGGAAGTTATATTGAATTTGAGTATTTAATCTGAGTATTTACTTCATGGCTTAAACGGTTAAAATGGTCTATTGCAATTACTATTGTTAGTATGGATATTGTTATAACTACTATTATTATAAATGATAATAGTGATAAATACTAAAACTGATTATCATTATTATGATAATTTAATAAAAGTAATATTTATTATTATTGTTACTATTATTATTTTTTTTATTATTATTAATTTTATTATTATTATTATTATTATTATTATTATTATTATTATTATTATTATTATTATTATT
>QPEY01000171.1:372146-388008 GCA_014706445.1 Hydra viridissima
GTAAACTTTTGATCAAAAGTATTGAAAAATATATTATTTGATTTAGTTTTTGAAAAAGGTCACCCTGAACAAAAATTCAATTTATATCAAGTGTCTTCAAGATCTTTATGATGTCTGTAAAAAGAAGAAGAAATTTAAGCATAAATTAATTTTGTCTTAAAAATCATAATAATTGCATATTAAACTAATTCATTCTGTTGTGCCCTTTATAAACATAAATTTGTAGAATCTTTGAATTTGAATTTTTCACTGTTTTTTTGTTTGTTTGTTGTTGATGTATTATTCCTAATAAATAAGAATAGATCTTTTTTATAAAAGTTGCTTTTCCAATTCTATAGCTTTAAATAGTTCATAAAAATGTCTAACTACTTAAGCAGACCTCAATTTTTTGTTTGTTAGTCTTTATTAGCAGTCACAAAACTGATTTAATAACAATATTTAGCAACAATTTAAAACTGTGCTTTATTCTAGTTTTTCTTGCAGTTTTGTAAATTATATTTGTTAGAGTGACTTGAATTATATTTTGGCTGGCAGTATTAGTTCCCTAATGTTATTAACAAAGTGATTTAAAAAGCTTTGTTTGAAGTTTTTGTTTAGATGATTTCAGTATTAAAGAGGATACAGATGATTATGAGAATTTAGATGATATAAGTATTAAGGGGATACTAAACCTTCAACATAATTAGTTCTTTTTATCATTTATGACAAGTGACAAGTTGATAATAAATTAATGATTTGATTTCTTAGAGCAGAAGATGTGTTATGGTTACAAGAGGAATGAAGGCCAAAAAAATGAGAAAAATCATAATAGGGGGAAAATTAAATTGCTGAAAGTGATAGGCAGTAGTTCAATAAAAGGCACAGGCTTAGATAATCTTTCATCTATGTTTTAAAAAGCTAGTTTATGTACACCAGATTAAACTATCATAAGGTTTTACAGATAAGGTTTAAGGGAAAGGTAGGGGATGAGAGCAAAAAAAAAGAATTGCTTAAAAAGTACTAACAGTTCCTCCTACAGCTCTGAACTTGCAGTAGCTATAAGCTTCATTCATACAATCAGTTTTTTCAAAAGTCTGTGTAATTTTATAATTTAGTTAAGTTAGAGGCCAGAGCTAAATAGAGAAGTTTCAAATTTGTTTTTGAAAAAAATCATTAACATGCTAAGTATTTAAAAATAATCAATGCCTTGTAATTTTGGACAAGCAGAAGAGTCATATTAGCATCAAATTTTTATTTTAACAGCTGAAAAAGACTCTTCTATATATTATACATTTTTTAATATATTGATCTACAGTCATTTCTTCTTCTCATTTACTATTAGTTAGTCTAAGTTAAAAATAAATTTTGTTCTGAGAAAAGACATTTATTTTAAAAGAATTTTTTTTTGTTAAAATTTTTATTTTCTTATAAATTATAAACTTCATAGCTTTTTCTTTTCAACTTATTGTTCAACTTATTATATTTCAACTTATTGTTCAACTTACTATGTTTGTTCAGAGTTGTTTATTATCATTTTAAATATTTAAATATTCAAAATGCCACTACAGTTAACATTTCTTGAAAAATCATAGGCTAAAAATATTTAAATATCAGTGATATTCAATTAGAAACTCCTCTGTACTTTGAGTATTATATTAAAATTTTAAATGATATAATAAACATTTCATAATTAAGTATTCAAAGATGGTGTAGGTTATAATGATAAAGATGAATTAGGGTTTGCTTAATTTTTTAAAGGATTATGCTACCTTGAAACAAAAACTTAATGATGCAATGTTAAGTTGTTCTGAGCAAAGAAATGAAATAGAAAATCTGAAGAAAGAACTTAAAATAGCTCATAAGGTAACTTTTTACTTTTTTTTTTTCTTCAACAAACTGTTTTTTATACTACACATATATTTGTTGTGTTACAACAATGAGTTATGTCTACATTACTATGTTAAAGTATTATTAATAGTACATAGTTTTTTTTTTTGTTTTTTTTAAAGTTTTCAATTTTAACTAAACTACTGATTGCACTAATGTCCCATTTTTGACAATATAAATATTATTTGACTGAACAAAACAAGTTGCTTCTTAGTATTTATCATTTGGATAACTTTTATTTTAAAAAAATCTCTTAAAAAATTTGTTAGCAGTTTGATCAAGACATAATTTAATGGAAATTCTTTCTTAAAAAGTAATTTTTATTAAAAAAGTTTTTCTAATAATTGTCTTCTTGCAGAGGCAAATAGACAATAAATTAACTTTCCTAAATAAATTAATTTTTTTCAAAAAATAATAAAAAGTTTTAAAGAAATTATATTCTATATAAAGTCCCATCAAGAGAGGGGGGTAGTGGGATTTTAGCCTGGCCTTACACTGGGTAAGGGCTCACCAATTTATGATGAAAATTAAGATCAAAAAAATTCCTTAGGAGGGGTGGTGACAAGAAAGCTACTTCCACCCTTTTCCTGCTGTTTCTGAACTCTAGAGACCCACCAGAGTAAGTTGACCCAGGGTTCATTCATCCTCTTGATGTGCCTCTTTATACGATATACTGCTTTGAAGTACTGAAACTACCCTAATCTCTATGAGTCTGCTCAAAAATAGTTTTTTAAAAAGATTTTGATAAAGGTTTAGGTATAAAAAGTTTTATCTTCACAAAGCAGAATTTAAAAAAGTGTAGTGAAATGTTACTTTTGTATTACTAATCGGTTTATTCCATTAGGTCTTGCATAGAGAGATAGGAGAGTATGACTCATTTCAGGCTTTGCTTAACACTGGTTCTACTTGGCGTGGCAGACAACAGCAGATAGTTGCTTTACAATCTAAGGTATGCATTATTTATTAAAACAAGCTGCATCATTTTTTATAATTTTTAAGATGTAAAATTTTTTTCCACTTTAATTTTAGCTTATATGCTATGCAGCTGTATTTTTATGTTGCTAATAGTCATACCTGTTAACTTCTCCCCCTCACTCACCTTCTACTAATTTTTTGTAAAATTCAATTTTCTAATAATCCTTTGTGGAAAAATAAAAATTCAAGCAGAAAATCAAAGAATTTGTGCACTATATTTGGATAATGATAACAATTAAGTTCAAAAGGAACTTGGTTGTTTAATTCTGCTAATCAACAATAGGTTTAAGTAAGTTTCACCCCAAAGGAACTGACTTTGAGAAGCATCAGAATGGTTGTTATTGTTTAAATAACAACAAGTTTAATGCTGGAACTCTTTACACAAAAGTTAGAAAAGCAAATAATGATTCCAGCTTGAGAAAAACAACTCTACTATCAACAATAGTTATTTAATATGAAAAATACCTTGTCACTTTTATTAGATGTATCTACTTTATCTTTTTTTTTCTAGATTGATGAGCTTGAAGACAAAAAAATTGAAAATAAACAAAAGAATACTTTCATTATTCATAGTGAAGAAAGACATCTACTGCACATGAAAAAGTTAGAGTTAGAGAAGAAAGAGCTTCACAAGGTTTTTCTTTCTGAGTTTTAAAAATTATTCAGTTTTTATTTAATTTTTAAAAAGACTGTGAAGAGTTTTAATGAGCATTTTTAAAATTTTTGAATGTGTTAGTAAACTCTTTTTAATTATTTATTTTCTTCCAACCTTCAAGTTTCTGAAACCACATTATGAAACAAAGTTACCTAATTCAATTAAAAAATATCTGATTTTCCTTTTTCGCATTAAAAATTATAAAAATCTATAAATGTTTCATAAGATCTGAAAAGTAAAAAATTGAATTCCTTAAAAGAATTTAATATTTCAAACAAAAACTTAATCTCTTTCATTAATTCAGAGTCAGGAAAAGCAGTTGCAGGTAGTCACTCAAGAACGTGATAATTACAAAGAGAAAAACAGTGCTGCTCGTGTGCGTAATCAAGTCCTTTCACTGGAACTAAAGAACTTAAAAGATCAACTGAAGTCTTGTAAGGAGAAGAATCAACATGATGATGAATTAATAAGTGTATTGTTAGTGAGTTGTTTGTTATTGTATATAACAACCTGCTTACTACAATATCTTTTCTATTATTTACAAAGAGCACTAATCAAAGATTTTTATTGACATATTTTTCCTATAGAGAGAGCAAGAATCCTTAAAAGACGAAAACAATAGATTAAAATTAAAGATTAAATCTAGACAAGGTTCTGGACGGGTTTTTAAAGTTCAAGGTGATGCATTTTCTGGATTTGAGAGCTCAAATTCCATTGTGAAGAAGCTAAAATCTGAAATGGTACTTCAAGAACAAAAAGTTGAGTTCCTTGAGAATGAAATTTCACATCTTAATGTAGAATGCTGTTCTTTGACTAAAAGTGAAATGCTTAGTCCTCCATCCACTTATACAAAAAAGTTGGTTACTTCTGGTGTACGAAAGCAATGTAGCGTTAGTAGGTAATAATATTTACAAATCAGTTGATTTATAAAATTAAAATTTAAGGGTAAATGCTCCAACTACTGATAACTTCTTGAAATTAATGTTTTTTGTTGTTTTTTTTATCAACTTTCTTCAAATTGATTGCAAATGAAAAAAAAAATCTTTTTTTTTTTTTGTTTACTTTTTATGATGAAACTTTTTTTTTTTTTTTAAAAAAAAAAAATTTAAAAAAAAAAAAAAAAAATATGGAAATTTAACAGTTAGAAAAATTCATAATGCTAAAGGAATTTTGTAAAGGAATCTTACTGGATGGAGGAAGAAATATTTTGGGAGTTCAACTGATGTTGTCGTTTATAGAAAAGTAATTGGTAAAAATCATTAATATTCAATCCAACAATCTTAGAATTATTGAAAATTTTTAAAGAAATAAAAATGAGAAATTCTGAAATTTGGACAAGCATATCAAACTCAATTAACACCGAAAATGGAGAGTTTCTTGAAGTTGAAGAGAAAAATGACATGGTATCTATTCTTTTTAAAAAAGAATTTTTTAAAACAACTCTTTCAATTCCAGATAAAAACAAAGTGAATCAAGTAATATAGTTATATATTAAAACTCCAAAGGAGTTAACGTATGCTTAAGTATGGCCAAAAGTATCAAACACAGCATATATAATAAGAAAGCATCAATTACAACATATAATAAGAAAGCATCAAACAGAACATGTTATAAGAAATTAACACAAAAGCTAGCAAGTGTTTTGACGTCTGAGAAATAGGAGCAGTAAAATATAGCAAAAGAAAAGAAAAGAAAAGAAAAAAAATTTACTTTACCAGTTCTTGAAAAGTTTATACTTAAGCAGAAAAAAAAGCAAAAAAATATGAAAACTATAAAGAAGCAACAAAAAATGAGTAAAAAAAAGTTTCAATGATAAGTTTGTTTCGATGATTTAAAAATAAATTTCCACCATTAACAATTAGTTTCTAACAATAGGATTCTTTTGGAAAATAATTTGTTTGCAGGAAAACTTTACGCTCGATCTTTTAAGTAGCTAATTTTAGTTTAAAATCATGGAAAATTAATTGAAATCTACGCATTAATTGTGAATTTACTTGCAAACTTTCGTAACTGTACATGCTAATAGACTTGTGTCACCTAAGAGATTTTTCCCCTTCCTATCTCCTAGTTTGCTTGATTTTTGAATAAGTTTAGCAATCTTATTGTCTTAGTAATATTGTAATACCTGTTTATATTTACAGTGCTGGTATCATACCAATTCTTGTTGCCGTGCCTTTACTCTTTACTCTAAAATAATTGAGCTATCTCGAGATAATTCAACTTATTTTGCCTGAGCTTTTTTTAGCGAGTACAGTTATGTTCAATAATGTTTGTGCATCTTTGATATTTTTCAGTTATCAATAGACGGAGCAATTACTTTTCATTTTTTCCTTTTCGCCGAAAAGCATTGACTATAAGGTTGCTGTTAATGTTACTGCTCGAAATAAAAGATTTTAAATTGTAAAAATTTTCATTTTAGTTCACATGAAATTTTTTATGAACAGCAATTGTGTGAAGCGAAGTGTTTGTGTGAAATTGCTAATGTTGAGAAGGAAAAACTACATCAACTTGTTGATATTTTGCATAGAAGGTAAAATTTATTAATTCATCGTCTCCAAAATTCCATATCTCTTTATGAGTTGCAATTCTCAAAGTTACGAAAGAGCACTTAACTTTCGAGTTTTTCTTAAATAATTCCTTGTGTAATGCAAAATGACTTTTTAATTCAGAAATGAAGAACTTGTTCACGAAGTTATTCAGAAAGACACCATAATATCAGAAGGAAAAAATAACAATGTAAAACTGGAAAAACAAATTGAAAAGCTGCAACTCAGAAGCACTAACCTTGGATCAAAAATATTTAAACAGAAACCAAAGACTTTTAATGACTTATCTCAGGAACTGCTGGCTTTAAGTACAAAGTAAATCGAAACTTAAAATATGTTAACAAACATAGTTTTAAATTAGACTTATTTTTTAATTAAGAAATTCTCCAGTTTTTATAATAAAATTTTTTTAAGACTGGCTATTCAAGTGGATAACAATGAGGCGCTTAAAATTTCTCTTGAAAATGTTCTCAAAGCAAAATCTGATGATCTGCGTGTTTTTCAAGAGGCTATTGAGCAGACGAAGTCAATTTTTTTACAAGGACTTAGAGAGTACAGAAAAGGAAGTAACATCACGTGATACAACTTTTTAGTCTACGTGATCATGAGCGCATTGCTGCTTTGAACTTGTTTTTGTTTTTAGTTTATTTACAAATAAATCATTTTTTCAAATAGTTTTTTGCTATTGAAAATCTTTTTTCAATTGTATGGCAAAAAGAAAAAAAAAATGAAAAGAAAGATGACAATCGATTAATTATCAACGTTACAACACTGTGATATGTTTTGTTTAAATAAATGCTGTTTAACTTTTTCTTTCAATCTATTTGAGGCTTTTTTATGGACGAAGCTAGAAGATTATCAAGGGAGGAATTAACATCTAACAAAAGGGAAGCTTGCTCTTTTGCTTTTTTGGAGGTCTGACGCCAAAAATTTAAATTATGAAGATTATCGTAAAACTCTGTTTTTGTCTTTTAAAAAATGTGTTTGAGAAATAACTTTTATGATAGAAAGTGTTATTACCTTAAAAACAGAATCACAAAGAGCTTGTACAAAATAACCTACAAAATAACCCTTTGAAAATGTGATTTAATATTTCCATATTTTTCACTCAAACTGAATTTTTTTTTGTAATTGTGCTTGCTATTTTTTTTGCTTATGCCTAGAAATGTTTTCAAAAGTATTTATAGAATCTTAAACACCTAGAAGTCGTTGTACTATTTGTTCGTACAACATTTTGTCAAACCGCGTGACATCACTGCAGAAACTTTCACAATTTTTTGTATTATTCATTAATCGAGGATATGAAGTGCAGACAATGGATTTTTTAAATTCCGGGTGTGCTCTACACATCCAACAATCAGTCAAAATTAGGTAAAATATTTTTCCAGAAGCTAGAACAATTTCTAATGTTTAAAAAGAAGTACTTACAAGATGATACTCAGCACTCAAAGAAAAATTGGAGCCTCAAAGTTTAAGAAGTCAAATTTGATCCTAATGAGTTGCTCCATTATGTATTATACACTTTGACAACTTTGAAGCTCTTATGTTGTCTATTTTTGATATATTTTTAATATATTATCAAAAAAGCAAGACGATTTACAATATGCACTAGAGCATTTTTTGGTTTTCAGAATTCATTTTTTTGGTTTTCAAAATTTCTTTTTTCCTTTGATATCTTCAGCTTCATGATGACTTCGTTGAGACCTTAACTTTAAAAACAATTCTGTATCCCAATCTGTTTAAGATTTTCCGAAGATATGTATTTTCATGAAATGGAAAATTTTTTAAATTTCAGTTGTTATTTTGTTTATCATAATGTTTGTTCAAATTCACCCAAAGTGCGATAACGCTTCAGAAATATATAGATCTTGAAAGTGTTTGCTACGAAACAAATTTCCAAAACTATTTTTTGGGATGTATGAAGGCGGTAATAATGTGAGGGTGGATATTTTCAATAAAGATATAACAACATAAATGTATTTAGTAACAAGAATAATACTTAAATTAGGATAGATGCAAGATAATAAAACTTACCACTTTCTTTTCTTACTTTTATTTCTTAAATTATTGTCAAATATTTAACTCATCTATATATTATTTTAACATTTACAAATATAGATAATATAATGCAATCAAAAGCCACTCAAAAATATTATTTTACCACCTATGGACTCATGACCAAAGTGTCTGTCTATATTAGAGCTTTTCTCACTTGAAAATATATCACTTTGAGTTGTATTTAAATATAAACAAATAAAAAAAAAAATGCGTTTAGTTTTTTAAGAAACTTTATTTAATTGAAAAAAAAAGTTATTTCATTCTTCCCTCACATTCGGGGAGAATGAAATACGTAAATCTATGTGTAAATAAGACAGCACTTAACTAAAAAAAAACAAAAAGCAACCAATAATAACAGTTTAAAAAACAACCAATAATAACAATTAAAAAAAACTTTATTCTTGTGATGATGTTGAGAGGTACTAGAGGTTGAGTTGAGTTGTCACTTGTGCGGCACTTTTTAGTGCAATAAAACTCAGCGCCTTTAACATATCGCTTTGATAAGCACGTTTGACAAAGCCAAACTTTGCATTTTGGTTTTTCACAGTGGCATCATTCCATATATTACCATGTTTAAGCTTCGCCTAAAACTTTACGTCACTTTTTACACTTGACTTAGTTTGCAGCTATTATTGTTGTTGGAGTCGCTCTTGTTGCTTGGTTTATTTGCTGTTCGTCATTAAAGCTAAGCTTACGTTGTTTTTTAGCTTGCTTTGTTGCTTTTTTGCTCTCACCATCTTTCAATCTCTCGGGTTTTTCAGCTTTATTGAGACACTCCCTTTTGAACCTTGGTACTTTTACATTTTTTCGTTTTTTTGTGTTACAAAGCTGCTGCAAGCGATTGGGTCAATTACAATTGTTTTTCAACCCCTTTTTGAATTTCCTTTTAAATAATTAGAGTTACTACAATTTTAGAGGTTGTTTGTAAACGAGTTGACTTTGGAGGTGACTTTGAAGCTGATGCTATGCAGCACATGCTGATGCTAGATGGTGTTGGTGTAGATTCAGAACGCAGTGGCTGAGATAGTGTAGTTCCTGGTGCTAGTAGTGGTAATGGTACTATCATATATTCTGGTCGTTGAGATTACTTATCTTCAATCCATCAAGATGGAGATATGACGTATACGGCATCATCTGGAACACTCAAGCACCAATCTCTGTACAGACGTTTTTTTATTTAAAAAATAATGTATGGAGCAAGACGATCACCAGCAGCATTGATGCACATTCCAACTGTATAATGGATTTTTTCGAGCGGCTCTGAGTGATGAAATATTGCCTAAGGCTCTAATGCTCAACTTATGACTCCACCGGTTTATGAAAAGCTTATACCAATCTCTCCCTGATATACCATTAGCAAACAAATGAGAATGACCTTGGTGTTGCAAATAGTCGGTAACTAGTGTGATGATGTTATTACAATTTGATGAGCGGATCTACCAAAATCGATTCATTTTGTTGCGACAATCTCAAGTTTGAACCACTTCCAATTGTTTCACCAATGCTGTGGATACGCCTGTGAAGAGTTGCTACTGGTATGTTGAATGATTGAGTAGTTTTGTTAAGTGAAAATTCACCGCTTTGTACTTTGGCCACTGCAAGCGCAACTCGCTCTTCGATGTATGGTTTTTCTTTTTTCTTTTAGTCCAAGTTGTTTCGAGGGATATTTTATATTAGAATAGATTGAATAATAATCGATTTAAAGTTTATACAAAAATTTTATAGAGATTGATTGGTCACTTGAGATTTAATTAATAAAAGCCGCATTTAACAAGTGAGTAAATAGTGTACTTCATTCAACAACTTTTTTTCCCTGAATAGCAAATTAATTTTAAAAATTATGCAACGTGTGAATCTTGTCAATAATTAGCAAAGCTAATTATTGACAAGTACATAGCAAAGCACATTATTGACACGTATTAAAATCACAACACAACCTTTAAAATATCTTTTGTTTGAAAATATTTTGGCCAAAAAGTTTAATTGATTCAAATTCTGTAAAAAAAGCATAAAAAATCTGTATGCTCAGTTTTAACCGATCATTTTTTTAACTTAGAATAAAATGATTTTACGGCAAGCTATGTCTATATTCTATACTTTTTAAGCTTTCTGAAAAAATTTCTTACCACTATAAAAACCTAAAATTGCACAAAGTCTGGTGTTATATCATTCAATTCTAACTAAGTAATTATAAACATGTTAAGAGATACATGTATTTATATTTTATGAGATAACACTTGTAATCATTCACTTCGAAATGTATAAGAGATTCTCCAGTTATGGAATTTCTAATGTTTGCCCTTAACTTGCAGACGTAGATAATGTCATATTTTATTGAGTAACAACTTAAAAGATTTATGATATTCAAGATATTGACAAGAAAATCTACTTTTAATTATGTAACGTATTAATTAAACTATAGATATGCAAGATTTAATGTTGTAATGCATAGAAAATATTTATTTAAAAAAACTTAAACTTCATGCAACATTTTTCTATTGTAATTTTTCATTAAAAAACTAAAAAATGTCCCTCCGATAACTTTTAAACACAAATATAAGTACGAACCTCGTTAAGTCGGACTCTCAAGGGGAATAGATGAAGTTCGATAATAGATAATAGTCCGACTTTGTGAATGTCCTTAAACGAAGCTCTCGGTATTTATAGAATGTTCAAAGGAAGTTAAATATCTGTCTGACTTAGTAAAAATTCGACTTATCCAGGGTCTGAATTTACGGGATTCTACTTTAATTTCTATTGATGATACATTTCTTATGCACAATGCTACCTTGTAAACTATTTGATTATAGATTCGAGAAATTTTCAACAGTAGCATTAATTATACCAATATATACTTTCATACTATAAAACTTAAAGTCCAATTACTTTTTTTTTTAATTTCCGGTAATGGCGCAGAATAGAGAGCCATTATTATTATTTTTAAATAATACATTTCTGAATTATATACTCCTTAGAAAACCTTTTTATTAAAAGATTGGATTTTCAATACAAATTTTTATACAATAAAATTTAAGATCTAAGCAATTTTTTTTCTTTTTTTTATTTCTGGTTTCATAGCTTTAGCTTTCGGATGGTTTCTCAGATAATGCTCTTTCAACGTGCTTTTCAAACGACTACAGCCTTTCATATGCCAAAACAAACGATTAAGGTTGTTAAATTCGGCATGTAAACTTTCGCCGCCTTGTTCCCCATAAACGCCAATGCCTAATCCCCATTTCTGAATAAATTGAATTACATGGGATTCAAGCAAATGCATCTTTGGAGTTACAGATGCACTTGGCCAAGTCAACCGATAATATTCCATAAGCGTACGAACTGCTAAGTCTAAAAGAAAATAATTTGAGTATTAAAAATCTTTTACACAACTTCCTTTAAATATACAAATCAAATATCTACCTAAAAGCAATCAAGACAATAATGCTCGTTTGCAAAATTTACTTTTCAATTAGCTCAAAAATGTGTTAAACTCAATCACCAAACTGCTTAAAAAGAAAACCTACCTAATTCCTGAATATCATTCTCTTGAAAAGATTGTGAGCTGTTCATGAGCTTGTGACATTTTAAATAATATTGAAATAACTGCTTAAAATTCTGGCTCACTTTAACAGATAATAAATGAATATTGGTGCCAATTAAACCAAGAGTTGAAATTAGTTTTGGAATGGAATTGCACAAATCTAACAATGGCTGAGGCTAAAAAAATATAAAATTAAATAATTTTTCAATTTTTTACAAAAAATAAAACACTTTTGCATGAGATTAAACTGATTTCTATGGATTTTTGATCAATTCAAATATAATTTTTGTTTTTGTCGACAAGCTTCAGTTTTTTTGCAATAACCAATTTACTCTTTTCTGCTTAATTGTAGTGGGTGTAATAAGCAGGGGAGTCTCTAATTTGCAAGGATCGGGTAGTTCAAAACAAAAAAATAGAAAAAAATAAAAGGTCTTATATGAACAATTCAAAAGTCAACATTAGGATTTTTCCCAGTAACCTCATGTTTTTTAATTGCTGCTTTTCAGAACTGTTCCTAATAAAAAAACATAAAAAAATAAATAATATATACTATTAAATAAAAACCTTAAGCATTATGTGAACATGGTTTCCAACAAAGCATTTTCCATGATAAGCCTGTCTTTCTACTTTATTAGCCTTCAACACTTCATCAAGTTGCTGAATGCAGGGACCTGAAGTTTTATCAAGTACGTTTGCTTCATTTAATGAACTTAATTCTTTTATCTAGAAAAATATATATTTAAAATTTTAAAATATAAGCATATATATAAATTTTTAATAATATTTTTATTTAACAAAAATTTTATTTTAAACTTAATTAAACATTTTTGCAAACATAGTTACATAATAGTAAATACCTTGTCGTTTTTTATTAAACCATAGTAAACTATTCTTGGTGTATATATGTTCCTAATTTCTTCTGTTTTATCTGGCTCACATAAAACCTTTACAGAAATTGTGTCTTGTAGAAGTGCAATTTTATTGTCACAGTCTTCAATAACACTTTTTACAAGATTGGATTGGATATGCATGTTAACATATTTGTCAAAATCAGCTTTACCAATTATATTATTCTTTAAAGCAAGTTCTCCAGCAAGCTTTATATCTATTAAGTGGCATTCGTCTTCGAACATGTTGAAAAACTTTAAATAGGTACCCAAAGATATATGTAAAGCAGGTACAGCAACCTAACAAAATTTAAAAGGTTTATTAATCTACCAATACTAAACTCACGATTGAACCATCAAGAGTACTGAAAAGATTAAAAAACAGAAGTGCTAAATTGTATTACCTGGTCTAGAGGAATATTAAATAAAGTCTCATTAATCACATTGTTGAAAAATTTAGCACTTTTCAAATTTCCTCCATTACTTTGAAAACGATGAAAGTCATTGTTTAAGGAGTTTAGAGATCTTTGTGAAACAACATGCGCTCTACATATTGGAGCCAGTTGGATATTTTTTTTGGTGATTTCACAAAAAAGACAGCAATGTCGACCTATGCATAACAGAAATGCTATCAGTTTAGTGAGGTTTTCATTAACTTTTAATGTTTTTAAAGTTCTTAAGTTTTCTTGATAAGGTTTTTTTACTTACTTTCTAAAAGAAATGGTTTTTTATATAAGTGTAATAAAAGCAGAGCAAACTTACCAATAGCTCCTGTAATTCCATATACGCTGCAAAGGAAATCATAATCACCAAACATAAAGACACGAACATTGCAATTTCTAAATATTAATAACCGATAATTAACAATTGAATTGTAAGCATAAAAAAATAACAATTTAAATAAATAAAAAGATTATAATTTTATATAAACTATACTTGCTTTTATTATTGACATTGTAACTTACTGCCATATCATGTTTTGTATCTCATCAACTTGCAATGTGTAACGAGACAGTCCTACTATAAGGTTAGTTCGATAGTCTTTGGCTTCAAATGTGCTGAACACAATACTATTTGATTTTGAGTTTGGTTGATCTTGGTTAACTATTTGATAACTCATTTTAAATGAACCACCTCCAAAATCTCCACCAATTTTTATGTGGATTTCATCACACTTTATTCCATTTTGTTTTATTAACTTGAAACTTAAAATTTAAAAAAAAAAAATTAAAAAAAGAATAATAGCAACAACTCTTTATATATCTGTTTAACTAATATGTTAAACTTTATAACTTTTGCAAATATATTAAACTTTATACCTTTGAAGAACATTTAGCCTGTTTTCAATATTTGAAGGTAGATTTTCTATGTAACGCCCAGGGAGCATGTTTGATTTCAAGAGTAGACTTATTATTTTCATTTTGAAATGTAAAACTCTCATCCAACACAATAAGATCATTACCTGCCCAGGTATTTGCAACAACTCTTTGTTTACTGTTAGAAGCAGTCTGGACACTTCTTGAATTCAACCATCTACAATATTTTGTAAGTAAACTTTTTCCTCAAATTAATTTTTTTTTATTATATAAGCATTAATAATACATTATTAAAAATTCGCTTTAACACATCTTTACATAACATTTGTGTGTAAACTTTTTTAAGGTGGCTCTATGGTTAAAAAAATAACTTCTGCATTTTAAAGATAACTGTTTCAAAATAACTTTAAATCAAAAAAGTAATTATTTTTATTAACAAATACTCTCAAAAAAACTATAATTTTTGTTTTGTTTTGCTGAGTCAGCAAAAAATAAGTAAGATATAAACACAATTTTAAAACTGTACAACTCCTAAAATATACATCCAATGAACTTAAAAATTTCAGAATATCTTTATGATTCTAACACAAAGGGACTGTAACAGATTTTTTTTATAAAAATTTTTATATAAAAAATGGTGGATAAAAGCAACAGAAGCAAAATAAAAATCCATTTTTTATTTAAGATAATTATTCCAAACTTAAAATAATACCATTAGTTTTGTTTAATTCTGCTACAGTCCCTTAAGTAATTGTTAAGGAGAACTCCCTGAAAGTTTAAAGTTAATTACTTTTATACTTTTTAAGAAAACCCATTTTAAGTTTTGTGCAATATCGAAAAAAACAATACTCGAGAAAAACAAATTTAAAAAATATATAAAAATATTTTCTAATACTTTACTGGAGAGTAAGATTTTCCACCTTCAACATCCTTTTCTTTATTAATAAATCCCTTTTTGACACCTCAGCATTTTTCTGTTCTTTTTAAAAGCTTCAGAAGATTTTCTTTTAAAATGACGTTGGCGGAGGCTGTCTATTTTACACGAACCATAATTACTAAGATATCCTAGTTTTAGATTTAATATCTCAAAGCCTTTTCAAAAACCAGACATTCCATCATTGAAATGAATAACTGCTGATGCTACACCTATATCTAAAGTTTCTTTACAAACAAATACATCTTTAGGGCACCTTTTCCAAATTATTTGGTTAAATGCTTCATTTGAATTTTGGGTAGTACCATGTAGACATCGTTTTAACAAATTTTCAGAACATAAAGGTGCAAACACACTATCAAGTTTTTAAGTTGGAAAAGCAACTAGGTGCTGTAAATTTAATATAGTTGAATAAAAAGACAGGAAATCGCCGTTGCTAAGGGCGTTGCTATAGAAGCTGAAAAAACTGCTCCTTAAAAAAAAGGATATTACTCATAATATTGAGTTAAATATTGAGTTTGAATTTATATAAAGATATACATTTTGTGAATCTAGAATAAATTTCAAAGAAGATAACAGATTTTTTTTTTTTTTGATATTTTAGTGTTTTTTAACCGTAGAGCCACCTTAATAATTGAAATTTCTTTAAAATTCTCGAATTGAAAAAATGTTTTACCTAGTCATTGTTTTTAATTTATTCCATGGTATCCCCACGTCAGCTTTAAAGGCAACCAATTCTTCTGCAGAAAATTCAACAACTCCAACATTAGCATTTTCTAAAACTTTACTCTTTTGATTATAATCAAATGATTTTAGCATAACTGCAGTTTGAATTACTTGTGAATCTTTAAAAATTCCAATCTGATGACTAACCTCCTCCATTAAAAGTCTGTGTCTTTTTTTAAGCGTACTTGTACTGCATGATGCACTTTCCTTGTAAGCTTTAGGTGTTACAGTTAAGCAAAGAGGCTTTAAAAAAAGTATATATTTATACATTAAAAATATCATAACAATAATCTCTATTATTACGTTTATTTTAAACTTTAGACTAATTCATTTTTTCCTTAAAAATTTGCATAACGAATTT
>QPEY01000172.1:27752-43150 GCA_014706445.1 Hydra viridissima
TGTTGAATCAGTTCATCACAAATTTAAAAAAACTTGGATGAACTGTAAAAGAAACATAGGACAAAAAAGTTTTGGAGAAAAGCTAAAATCTGCTGTGGTAAATTTTAACTTAAGCAAGCATTAACTTAAATATCATTTGTGATGCAAATGTATTTATATCATGGTTTTTTTGTAAATGAAATAAATAAATATTAATGGGTTATTTTGAAACATTTCAAAACATGGTTTTTTAAAAATGGTATGGATTTATGAACTGAAATTTTCAGGACATTTTTTTAAGACATTGATAAATCCTTTCTCATAGGATTTTGTAATGTAAAGAGCAATTTTCAGATTTATATGAAATTTAGTACTTATTTGATTGATTAATTAAATAAACTCTAAAACATTTTGCATAACTTTGGAGTTATCGAGACAAACCAAAAAATCCTATGACAAATGAAAATATTATATATAATAAACATTTTTGCAAAATTTCAAAGCTGTAGAATTATTATATAGTGAGATATTATGTTTTCAAATACATTGTTTGAAGTTTAACTTATTTATTTTTGGATATCAAGGCAAAAAAAAATCTTTGAATGATTTTTATTTTAAATAGAATCAAGTTTTACTAAAAATATCAATAAATAGCTTAAACTCAAAAAATAAATTATTTCTAGGGTTACCACCTTAAAGTTAACTAAATCCACTATTTGATTTTAAAATATATGATCATTTTACATATGTATTTATATTTCAGCATTTTCACAATTCAGTGTTCTGCTGAGGTTATAAATTAGTTACCTTTTGATAAGCTTCAGTCATTGTTCTAGAATTTTTCGTAAAAATCATAAAATAAGTAAAGAATTGTTGCTAACTTTGATAATTGAAACATTGTGATATTATCAGAGTTGCTACAATCGAATTTTCGGTCGCTATTGCGAAGACAGTTTTAAGTTTTATAGTGTAACCGACTGATTTTTCATGCAATTGCACATGTGTGTCCGCCTGGTTTTCGTTTGTCTTGCACATTTCTTCGATTAAATACATTACATAGTTGAGTCAAGTAAAACTTAAAGATTACGTAACTTCTTTCGATTTCGTTTTTGATGTAAGTTGCACAATAAACTTAATTGTTACATCGGATAGTAGTAGTAACATATTCTTTCTGATTTAAAAAGTGATGCGAAAGTCAACATTTGCCGAACATAAGAAAATGTACAGTTTTTCCCGTTATTTTAAGATACAACCTTGAATTATAACTCTTACCGTTGAAACCACGATTTTCGCTAATGTCTTTCAAATCAAAAGATATATTATTTATCCGAATGATCTTCATGACTTCTAATGTTCATAAGGATTTTCGATTTATTTTTGGAAGATAATTATTTTTCATTATCCTATTAGAAGGCTGTTTTAAAGGGTCTTGGGTTTCGAAAGATTTTGTCAGTACGGATGTGGATAAGTCCTCAATATTGCTTAAAGTGATAGTAATCTGATTTTATTTCACTCGGCGTGTTCTTTTTTTTGCGTGCGATTTCTTTTTCAAATTTTAATATTGACACTTACACGTGTTAGAAAAACACAGCAATTCTTTTCGCCAGCCTTATTTTTATTTAAGGTCAATTTTAAATGAAAAAAATTTTTTTGTTTTGATAGTGGAATGGTATATATATATAAAGGATGTAAAACGTTTTAAACTTTTATTCCGCAACGACGATGTAAACCATGGTAGTCGGTATGTTAATCTTTTCATTCAAGGGATTCAGCATCAGAGTTTTGGAAGTCTCGTATGTGCGATACTACTATCAACGGTACTTAATCAAACAGCCTCACCGAAAAGCCAAGTTTTTTATATACGATACCATATCAAAGATTTTTCGAAGTTGATATCGGAACACTCCGATACCGATGTGCAGTTCGGTAGCGTTATGGGTGCAATAGGATGGATATTTTATAAAATGACCAGTTCATTGATCACATAATACTTTCCTTACCAAGACTCTGATGTTTACAAGGAATCTAAAACCATCTTTCTTGGAACTGAAAAATAAAAATAAGAACTCCTTAGACAAGTTCTTCTTTTTTATTATTTTTTAACTTTTTTTTTTTTTTTTTTAGATAAATGTTTTAGCTGTTTTTCTTTTTTTTATATTTATTTTGTTTAACTTTATGTAACAGGTGAATTAGGTAGTTTCTGTAACTAACTCTGAAATATTATTTAATACTTTAAATTGTAGTAAATGTTTGAACAGAAGAAAATCCTTTTTGTAATTTTAAAAGGGTACAAGAACATTGTGCTTGTAACATTTTATCTTTACAATAAGCGCTTGTCAAAATAGTTTCACAGAATATCTTTTTTTACGTATAAATTGACATAAAAAAACACAAACCTCAAAAAGATAAGATAAAATAGAAGAGAAACATAAAATAAAATCTAGGTAAAACGTATGGTAAGGCCGCATAACAAAAACTTGCATTTCCAAACATAAAAACTGTTGTCTGGAAAGAGCTTTTTAAGTTCTTTCGTCTTTTATTTTAGTGAAACAGCGCTGGGTTCTTTTTAGGTGATATTATCTATTAGTTTCAGTTTTTTTTTTGTTTTTTTTTTAAGAAAAGGTCATCAGTGCTCTTTAGGCAGCTCCTGTAACAATCTAAGTATCCTTTTACAAATGTTTACATTGAAATAAATAAAACCCTTTGCGTAAATATAGATAAATTAGAGAGCAAAAGTACATAAAAAACCTCACTATTTTGCTGAAGAAGAAATGGATGGCTAGATCTTTTTAGTTAAGGAACTTTTTGATTTCTATTTCTGAAGAACAGTTGCAGCAGTTCCCTCTTTTAAAATATTACTAATGTACCTTAACATCACAGGAGTTATCATTTTTCTTTTTAACAAACTCTTAAAACATCAGAAGTAATTCTAAGAGCAACTCTAAAACGTTTTAACAGAATAACAAAACGACTACTTTTTGTAAAGATAAAAAGTTAGAGCAGTCTTTAAATAGGAATTGCAAGAATAAACAAAATACCTCGTTTATATATTTAGCCAAACAAGCTAAAACAATTGCAAAAGCATAGACAAAATAAAATTTCAACTACATAAAATGTCTCCATATATTGCCAAAGGCAATAAACTTCTCTAAACTACCATCTTTTTTTAATTTTTAGCTTGATGTTTTTAATTTTCTTTTTAACATTGCTATGGCAGGGGTACTATTGCAAGAGATGTATAGCTTGTCACTGCTATGATTTGCAAATATCTGTAAATACGTCCACCAAGATGTGTGCCAATGCTAAAGCTGCAGAGCGAGGGAAACTTCTGGTGTTGAACCATTCGTTGTGGTCAGGGGAAGCATTCAGCATTTCAACTATTTCATCTAAAATTTTACAAACTCTAGTCATAAAACAAAGAGATTAAATAGAATCTTCATTTGATTCTGAAGCATGACCAAATTTAACTTTTTTTTTTTTTTTTTTTTTTTTTACTGTTTGCACTGATTGCTATAACTGATTTTTAAAAGTTGTTGAGGTAGTTTTTATTTATTTTTAATTAGATTCTTTATTCTTTTTAACGTGAGTTCAAGTTGATTTTTGTGCTAAATATAAAGGATGATTACCTAATTGCCCTTGACTAACTTCTGCTTTTTTTTTTTCCTTTATTCTTGGCTGAGTTGATCCTGAAATAAAATACAATCACATTTCTCTAGTTCATAAACACTATCAACAGTAGGTTGTCTGAAAAAAAATTTTTTTTTTCGAAAACCAAAATGTGGAAAAGTTCAATCGTTATTATTATGTATTAGTAGCTTATAGTGAAAATTTCAGCCTCCCAAATCAACTCTAAGGTAAAGAAGGTGGTTTTAGACAATTTTTATATAATAGAATTTTTACTGCATTACATTTTGAAGTTACGAATATAAATAGTTTTAAATTTAAAACACTCACTAAACACTGGTTTCGATTTAAATTATGTCTAATAGAATAAGGAAGATGCAGATTTTGTGTGACCATTTTATTTCATGTAATAGTTCTAAATTGAGTTGAAAAGAACAAAAACGTGATGACAGTCATAATACTTGTTAGATGTTCTGCAGGTACTTATTTGTAACGTTCTTGGATACTTGCTGTCTGTGGACAATCTAGAACATAAAAAATAAAATTAAAAAGGCAAGTTATTTTGTAAAATAGTTAAATATTCCAAGCAATAAAATTCCTATTATTTGAAATTAATAGTTTAGTTTGTTAAAGAAAATGATATAGAAATACTTTATAAAGTTTTGCAAACATTATTGAGCATGTGCGTACATTGGGTGGGGTAAGTGGTTGTTAGGTGTAAATTGTTAGGTGCAATTGACTTCCTTTTTTTGCTATTAAAAATGAGCATGATATGTGTTTGCTGTTCTAAATTGCCTAATTTTTCAAAAACGACCCTCTCCACCTAACAATTAAAACGCTGCAGGTCTGTATAATAATCTTTAGTAATTACCTGAAGAGTATCCTGAAGTCTATCCTCGGTATGTGTCCTTCCAATAAAGTCTTGGATCAACTTCATGTGACGTTCTGCCCTATCATTTACCACTGCAAGCTGGTTTGCACAAGCAGAGAACCTGACAAATGACTTAGGGGCTCTCACTTTTGCAAGCAGCTATACCTTTCTCCCTCCGCAGCAAAAGCTCTTCCTTAGTGATTTCCAGGAGAAAAAAGAGAAGATAACACTGTGCTCTCCTGAGACTGCCAGGGTAAATTTTGGTTTACTCCAATTTTTTTTTGTCTAATTATTAATATTGGGTTTAGGTAAATATTTTAAAATAATTTTTAAAATCTGAACTAACTTTTAAACATATTTTTTTTTGCAAAAATAGTTTTTACCTAAAATAACATATGGAGGGGGAGGGGGTAATATGAGAAGGGCGGGGATTTTTTTCAAAACTTATAGGGGTATTACACTTCTTCAACTATTTTTGTTACAAAAAATACAACTTTAAAATGAAAAAATGAGATCTTTTATGATAAAATTAAGATAAATTCTAGATTAACAATATAACATCAACGCAATAAATGTAGCAGTGTAACATGAAATATTGAAATTCCTTATAAAATAATTCAATCATTTCAAAGTTCACAATAATTAAAAATCTTAAAAAATGAGAGAAAAGGACTACTTGAAACTGTTTATACCAAGCTCAATCACACTTTTCTTAAGCTGTTTTGCATAATCGTTGTGTTCCAAAAGACACTTGTATCGCTTCCACACTTAATAGTGATAGTGGTGAGCACTTTCTCCTGCCTGCTCGCCATATACACCAAGCCCAAACTGACTATGCTGAAGAAAAGGAACAAGGTGACATACTAGAATATGAACTTTCCAGCTAATATTTAATTGGTAGTTAAACTTTTCCAGAAGATGAAGCTGCAGATTTTCGAAAGCTTTTTTAAAATCTAAAACTGATTCAGCAATAGATTCTCCAATAAACATGCTAAAACCTTTTGTTTTAATAATTGAAAACTTTCTAAGACAGTTAACTACAGGTTGGAGAAATATCATATTTGGTAATATAGAGGCTGCACTTAAAAGGTCAACTTCTAAATTATCTAATTTATCTAAAAGTCTCTGTGAATTATTACCATCCAAACCAGTTCCGTGGTAACCTCTAAAGATTATATAATTCGACTTAAGCCACGAATCAAAATCAGGCCACAATGTAATTAATATTTTTACAAACATAGAAGTAATACCAATAAGAATGTGTAACTCTGGTGGAGGAATGAGATGTTCTACTAAAGTTTCTAGAGGTTCATCAAGATACACAACTCTAGGAGAAATACAGTTTTTAAATTCCATCATGTGATTCTTTTTACATCCATCTTCAATGAACTTGTTGTAGTTGGTATCAATTGAACCTAAGGTTCTTTTTTTTCCGCTCTCAAGAGCACTTTCCCCTTCACACCAGAGACATGCATACTTGCCGCTGTGACTGCTTAAACCAAATAAAGAGTTACCACATTTTAGATCAAATGCTATTGAATATTTTACATCACTCAGAGCTAGTGGTTTCAATAGTTTGCTAAGATTACCATTATGCTCTGAAACATCTTCAACTAAAGCCAAAACCAATGATCTTTTTACACCACAATCATCAAGACTTTCTGAAGTTGTATGTTTACATAGTGGGTCAAAAACATTTATAACGCATTTAAGAAAACCCTGTCCACCATCAATGGAAACCCTAGCAATAGTGCTATAAGGATTCAAACTTCTTTCATTAATCATATGAAGAATTAAATCAGAAGTATCTTTTACAAATACCAAACTCCGACTTATCTCTTCATCCCCTGAAATGAATGATTCAGTTTTGACATCATAAAAATCTGAAAATACATTATGCAGCTCCTCTATCTGAGTTGATATATTAGGTTCTAACATTTTCTTCCCTAAATTTTGTCGCATATGTTTACAAAGTAGGTTAGTCTTTCTTTTACTCAGGTTTAGAGTATTAGAGATTTCCATTATACTTTCTAGAGATAACTTTTTAACGGATGCTCTGCTGCATTTATTATCAGGTGTGCCAACAACAACACGAAGATTGTTTCCAAAGGTTTTTAAAGGAAACTTGTCTCCAGATTTAATATTGTCTCTTTTCATTTTTGTTTTGAGAATCCCAGAAGCAACTTGCTCACTGGATACATTTCCAAGACCTTCAGCCAACATAATTAGGTTTTTTACAGCTTCACTTTTACAGCAAAAGTGAGAAATTTCTTTGCCTAAATAGAAACTTAAAGTAGGAAAAACTCTGATATTATTACATTTGTAAAACATATAAAAATAATGCACTAATATTTAACAAGTCTATCATAGACTATGCATTGACTAGCATAGACTATGCTAAACTAAAAAAAAAATTTTTTAACAATTGAAGAAATAGTTTATTAACTAAAATATATAAGTTATACAATATTTTAAGTTTGTTTAAGGAAATCATACCTATTGTAGAAAAGCAAGAAGGACACATCTTTTTAACAAATTTATCAATGATATCTTGATTATTTCTTGTGATCTGTTCAGATATTTCACTAATATCAGATGATCTCCTGAGTTTTTGTCTGTTTATTTGAGATATTTTCTCAATCCAATCATTTAATTTTGATGTTTCACCCCTGTTCAATGCATATAAATTTGTTTTGCAAGAATTACAAATGTTTTTTGGACAACACTCTTTTTCTACATCATATTCTCTCCAAATCAAATTTTGAATGTGAAGTTGTAATCCGGGAGTTACTTTCATAAGTTTATGTGATCCTTTTCCAAAGGAAATAAAGCAACATGCACAAATTAGACATTTTTTGTCGGCCATTTTGACAAAAAATATAAGTTTTACATGATCGTTTTTAACCGTAGCAACAATTATTTTCATCGGTATTGCAACATTTTGTACCAAATAGAATAGATGATGCAGTCATAAAATGACACAATTTATTTTAGACATTTTAACTAACTAAATCTAAAATTTCTATGTTTAAAAGTTAGTTGGAGCTTTTAAAATACTTTATTTAACCCATTAATAGTAAATAAACAAAAAAATTTAGAGTGAATCAAAATATACCCTGGCAGTCTCAGGAGTGCACAGTGATAAATTTGCTCAGTGACAAAATCATCAAGAGATGACATTGGAGCAACAACTGGCTGGATTCCAGGTTTCTCAAGCACCATATGTTCTTTTTCTGGAATGGCAAAATACAACAATTTGTTAAGGATGTTGTTCTTAACTTCGGCATCTAGATCCCTGTCAGCAAGAGACAAAACTACAAGCTGGGGAGCTAGATACCAAGTGTGCCGTAGAGGGCTTTTGTTGAGAACTTTCCCAATCTCTGCATAGGCTTTGTAATTATCTGGCATTTGGAGCTAGCAAGCTATCTTAAAAGCTCTCAGGTCATTTGAAGGAGCTTGAGTTGCCATTGGACTCTTCAGAAAGAATAGACCATGGAAAAACACAATATAATTTGTAGCAGTGTTTATGTTCTTGAGAGCAGCAGGCTCTACTGTTTTTGAATCATTCGGATGATAGTTCTGTGTCACCTGCAGAACAAGAAGGTAAAGACAGTCACTCATAAACCTGGCCTCATGGTGAGCTCCCGGCTGCTTAAAGAAGAAATTTAGGTATATCTACACCCAGGAAGTAAGCCAGTAGCTGGCAAAGATACTTGTAGTCTCCTCTTTGGAAAGTGTCTCTCTGAAGTGAATTGGTGCAAAAATCTTTAGTTTCCACTGCAAGTAGGTGCAAAAGAGTATCTGGTCTAAATGCGGCCATAGCTTCTATAGTAAAACATAGAGGTGTTTACTTGCACTTTTTGTTGTACCAAAAGCAAGTTCCATGACATGAGACACATGTCTCTCATATATGTGATGTCTACACATTAGCCAAAGAACAGGCCTCCCCAAAGCATGAACAATAACATTTCTTATAGCACACACCCCAATGATTTGATCTGATAGCTCATAGTATTCCAGGATACTTTGAATGGCTACAGCCCAGTCGCTTCCCTTGGAGCTTTTAACTTTCAAAATACCAAGCAAAAAATCTAAAGGGTCAGCTTCAGGAGAAGAAACGCTTATAGCTACCCTTTCATGACTTGTGGAAATTGCTTTTTCACTGGTGTACTGCCTTACAACTTTAAAGTGAATCACTAGCTTTAAGCCTCTTACTTTGTCCATGTTCTGCTCTCAGATGATCTGGGCTTCTGACTCTACTACAGTGTGTGCTTTCCTAGTCAGAGTTGGTCTTGAGATCTTCAACTCCTCAATGTTAATACCACAAGCTTTATAAAGAGATGTCAATAAGCAGGTTCCTGGTCAAACACCAATACCATATCTTGTCATGATCAGGATACAACTGTTTAGGAGTTCATCCATACTTAGCTGAAGACTAACTTACCTATTATATAGAAATTGTCTTAAACCACCTTCTTTACCTCAGAGTTGATTTGGGAGGCTGAAATTTTCACTATAAGCTACTAATACATAATAATAACGATTGAATGTTTCCACATTTTGATTTTTGAAAAAAAAAAAAAATTTTGAGAACACCCTATTAAACAGTTTCTAAGAGTTAAAGAAGATAACAAACAGTGCATTATTTCTAATAATGAAGTTAGAAACAATGCATTATTTCTAATATTGAAGCTAGATGCAACATTCTAAAATTGCACTTAGCAATAATGGCTAGCTTTTATGGACAGTTAATTATCTGAACTTGTGCAAGAAGAGATTTATGTTTAAATATATGTTTAGAATTTTGTTAACTAGTTAGAATTTAAAATTTATAGCCATAATATATACACACATACACACACACACACACACACACACACACACACACACACAAACACACNACACACACACACACACACACACACACACACACACACACACACACACACACACACACACACACACACACACACACACACACACACACACACACACACACACACACACACACACACACACACACACACACACACACACACACACACACACACACACACACACACACACACACACACACACACACACACACACACACACACACACACACACACACACACACACACACACACACACACACACACACACACACACACACACACACACACACACACACACACACACACACACACACACACACACACACACACACACACACACACACACACACACACACACACACACACACACACACACACACACACACACACACACACACACACACACACACACACACACACACACACACACACACACACACACACACACACACACACACACACACACACACACACACACACACACACACACACACACACACACACACACACACACACACACACACACACACACACACACACACACACACACACACACACACACACACACACACACACACACACACACACACACACACACACACACACACACACACACACACACACACACACACACACACACACACACACACACACACACACACACACACACACACACACACACACACACACACACACACACACACACACACACACACACACACACACACACACACACACACACACACACACACACACACACACACACACACACACACACACACACACACACACACACACACACACACACACACACACACACACACACACACACACACACACACACACACACACACACACACACACACACACACACACACACACACACACACACACACACACACACACACACACACACACACACACACACACACACACACACACACACACACACACACACACACACACACACACACACACACACACACACACACACACACACACACACACACACACACACACACACACACACACACACACACACACACACACACACACACACACACACACACACACACACACACACACACACACACACACACACACACACACACACACACACACACACACACACACACACACACACACACACACACACACACACACACACACACACACACACACACACACACACACACACACACACACACACACACACACACACACACACACACACACACACACACACACACACACACACACACACACACACACACACACACACACACACACACACACACACACACACACACACACACACACACACACACACACACACACACACACACACACACACACACACACACACACACACACACACACACACACACACACACACACACACACACACACACACACACACACACACACACACACACACACACACACACACACACACACACACACACACACACACACACACACACACACACACACACACACACACACACACACACACACACACACACACACACACACACACACACACACACACACACACACACACACACACACACACACACACACACACACACACACACACACACACACACACACACACACACACACACACACACACACACACACACACACACACACACACACACACACACACACACACACACACACACACACACACACACACACACACACACACACACACACACACACACACACACACACACACACACACACACACACACACACACACACACACACACACACACACACACACACACACACACACACACACACACACACACACACACACACACACACACATATATATGTAGAGTTTTGTTAACTAGATAGAATATAAAAATTATAGCCATAATATACACACACACACACACACACACACACACACACACACACACACACACACACACACACACACACACACACACACAAACACAAACACACACACACACACACACACATATTATAGGCATAATCTATAGGCATAGATATTTTTTTCTATCTTTCTATAAATTAGGTTTTACATTACCGATATGTGCTTGAGTGAAAGATGGCTTTTCCAACTTGATTTCTTTTCTCCTTGGATCTTTTACTTCTAAAACATAATCAGTGTTAGTATCATTCACTTGTATAAACATTTAACAAATCAAATTTAAGTAGTCCTACAACAATTGCATGCCACCTCTGTGTTTTTAATAGCTTTAACAATAACACTATGTCAAAGAGTTGACTCGGGCATTTACATTTTTTGATTTTACATTTTTTGATTTTACATTTACATTTTTTGTGTTAAGATTTGCATAACAATCAAAAAGAATTTACCTCTGGATGTACAAACAGGACTTTGGCTAACTAGATTATCAACAGATTGAACAGCAGAAGGTGAGAGTTATTTTGCAAGAACAGTACCAACTTGTTGGACTGCAACAGCTGAAACTGGATCAGATGAAAGAAACAAACTGGGTTTGGCTATTGTTTGGTGATGAGCAACAAGATAGAGGAACAGAAAAGACCTCTTTTGAAGGATTGCAAACAACTTGCAGAGAAGCAGCAACAGGAACAGGTTTGGCAACCACTTGGTGATGACTTTCAAGGAGAGCAGGTTCAGGAGGAGCATGGAAAACACGTGTGACAGGCAAAAGATTATCTTGCTGCGAAGCAACATTAGACACCGTTTCCAGAGGAACAGAAAAGACCTCTTTTGAAGGACTGAAAGCAACTAGCTCAGAAGGATCAGCAGAAACAGGTTTGGCAACAACTTACTCATTAAGGGTAACTGGAGAAAGTTGTGCATCATGTTCAATAAAATCTGGTTCATCAGGAAAAACTGTTAATGTAGGAAGAGAAGAAGCCGTGTCAACAGGAACAGCTACAATCCGTTCTACATGAATGCAAACAGCTTGTTCAGTAGGAACTAGTTCAGCAAGAGCAGGGAATAACTCAAGAACATGACCAGCGATTGTTTGTTCAGAAAGAACAGGCAAAACAGGAGTTGAGGTAGGCTTGCACCAGAAATCTATGGCATTTTGATTGCTGTCTTCTAAAGGAGCATTGTTTTCTAAACCTGGAGAAAAAGGAACCACAGTATTACAGTTGAAAGTATAAGCACATTCTTCAGAGTCAGAATCAGAGCCTGAATCTTCCTTTCATAAGGTTGAGGAAATACTTTTTGCAACTCCTCAACTTTGCAGCACAAATATCAGATGGCCTCATGAGAAAGTTAAAAATAAATACTTCTTGCTTCACTAAAACAAAACAGAAGACAAAGGGTGATGAGGGGGTTATTCAACATGTGATAAGACACCACTTTTGTCTGGTCAAATTCTCTTAGCTTGGAATTGAGCTGAATGTATTTATAGTGCAAGGAAAAGTGTGTATTCTTTAAAACATTGGAATCGGTAAGCACATTTGGGTGCAGTGTCAATGTCCTGCTACAACAAATCAATATTTTAACAGTTGCATTATTGTAGCTCTTTGCTTGTCCAGCTGAAACATGCATCTCTTTCTTTCAGTTAAAACTGAGGAGTTGGAAACCAAGTGCTTTAAGGAATTTTTCAGACTCTACAATGGATTCAGTTTTCAGTTCTATGTTTCCTATAGAGGCGCATTTTATTACAGAAGGAGCCTTCGACAAACCAGTAACTGGTAACACTTCTGTTGGACAACAGAAGGCCAACTTTAAAAGAGAATCAGAGGAAAGAACTAGAGAAAAAAAAAAGAGAAGGAATGCAAAGGAGCAGAGGTTGACCCTGATGTGGATGCTTGTTCAGCTACTGGGTTTAACACCAAAGAAGACAGATTGAACAAATTGAGGCACATAGACTTTCTCTTTGGCAAATTGTTTTGCCTCAGCAATCTCCTATCAGAACAATTTGGATTCATAGCCATCAGTCGCTTTCAAGTAAAGTTGATCATAACATTTGCAGCATTGCAAACATGGGTGAGGTTGTGAACAGTCAATTTTGCATTCAAGAAGAGCATGCTGAAACTTCCTTACCACTGCAGAACAAAAGATGAAAACTTCATCCAAAGTCCAAGACGGTTTTTTTTTAGTTAAGTGTCTTTTGATGCTTGTGGATGAATGTTTGCACCAAGGCATGCTATAATAACAACATCAACATCAACAAAAACAGCAACAGCAACAGCAATACTGACTCAGAGAGGAACAAAGTGTTGATGAAAAAAAAAAAGAAAAAAAGTGGATTATTACTAACATTGATAACAGCAGTAATAGCAGTGTTTATAATAACAATTAAAAAGTATAAAAGTAACAGTAAAAACTGTTTTTGAAAGTATAACAATAATAACAACAAGAGAATTAGCGACACATATGTCGTTAATAATGTTAATAAAGGGAACAACAGTTCCTTTTTCAGTGCTGAATTCGGACAGGATCGATTGCAAAAAAGAGTCTTCTTTCGGACAGAGGAGCTACTGCTTTGGAGGGGCTTCTGCTGTTGTGCAGAAACCAATAAACCTTTAGTTTAGAACGAACTGAAGAATTTTTTTCGGTTTTGTTTAGTGCCAACAAGGGCTGAAAACAAAACAAAACAAAACAAAACAAATTCAGCAAAACGGGATTACCATACCGAAAGTGTCGCCATTTTACCCTTCCTCGAGTTTGTTTACGCACAAACATTGGAGAAACGTGACGTACGAGGGGGGAATCAGAGATATGCAGACCGTCCAATAGAAAGCCGGGGTTCAGCACATGTGAATGTCAAAAATTCCAGAGTTTGAGCGGATCCAGCGTACATAGAAAGAAATTGGTACATTCACGTGTCCTGACTCCAGGCATTTGATTGGCCGACGAAAAAGAAAACTTTCAGGACTTGAACATTGAGAAGATCAAAATAAATTCAAAAATAAATCGATGTAACAGAGATTCATAAACCTATCGGAACACATCAGTATCAATAGAAGAAAAGAAAATACACAAAAAATTTGCAACATTCGTACTGCACAATAGAAAGCATGACAGTTTACAGTTCAGAAGACAACGACAATCAAAAAGCTAAAGAAAAAGAACTTCGAATGAAACGTTTACTTCAAACACTTTAGCAAGCAAACGCAGAAACAAAAACAACAAAGAAAGAAAAATACAGGAAACAAGTAATTCCATCTGCAGATATTCTAATGTCTAGGAACTCGCAAAGGCTAAAACTACAACACAACGCCAATCGCATCGGTTCAGGCGCACCTGTCTATTTAGCTGCTGTTTTGGAGTATCTCTCCGCCGAAATTTTGGAGTTGGCCGGTAACGCTGCTCGTGACAATAAGAAAGCTAGAATCATTCCTCGACACTTACAGTTAGCTGTTCGCAATGACGAAGAGTTGAACAAGTTGTTGTCAGGTGTTACTATAGCCAGTGGCGGTGTGCTGCCAAACATACAAGCCGTTTTGCTTCCCAAGAAGAACGAAAAGGTTCCAAAACCAGCAGCCAAATAAACGGTACTCTGAACACAAGATAAAAAATAAAGGCTATTTTCATAGCCACACATCTGTTAAAAACATGACGGCATGAGCTTAAACACACTAAGGAGAATATAAAGAAGTGTGTGTGTGTGTGTGTGTGTGTGTAAGGAAGGGAGGGGAGGGGGGTTCAAAATCTCTTTTTAAAGCTGTTAGGGGATAAAAAGAGCACACGCATCCCGTTACAAAAAAATACATGGTGGGGTTTACACGCCATCTTTGAAACGTTTTAAGTTATAACCTGAGGGAGAAAAAACAGTTCGGTTACCTCACAGGTCACGTGTATGTTCAAGATTCCAAGTTTTGAAAGGATCCAACGTAACTTGAATAAAAAGTGAACACGCACGTGCCCAGATCGGCGACAATCTATAGGCTGTAGGAAAATAACAAAGAAGATTTAAGCGCCTCCGTAAGAATTTAGCTCCCTTAGGATTTCAGCAAAAAAATATATTTAGCGGAGAAAAAAACAAAGAGCGAGGTTAAGCAGCAGTGACGGCATTAGCATCAGCAGCAGCAACAAAAACAAAACAAAACAAAAA
>QPEY01000172.1:96091-107467 GCA_014706445.1 Hydra viridissima
TATTAAAGTGATTTTAATACTAATTTTAACATTTTTCTAAACGTAAGCATTGGGTGAGAAACATATTTTAACTTTAATTAAAATATTCAAAAATTCATCAGCTTAAAGTAGAAATTTTTATCAAGTTGGTAAGTTTACATTAGAGCAAACTCACGATTGGTTTCAATATAACACATGAAAGAGCTAATAATTGGATCCTTCAATCTGCAAATTATAGGGATAAAAGCTGTAGTATTTACAAAAATGAATAAAAAAGCTTTTATTACAAAAGACTTTCGTATTCAACCCCTTGTTTTGCAGAGTGATTGACCTCCATTCAAATATTGTAATTATGTAATTTGTATCTATGAAAACTTATGCAAAAGGAGCAGATGAGCAAAAGAAAAACATTATCATATTTCCAAGATTAGTGGAGAAGACGTTAACCATTCGTTAAAAAAATGCTCATGAGCAAATTAGTCATCGACCAAAATTTGTTTGTTATCTTCACAAAAGAAGTTTAGTTTTAATCAATAAAAATTAAACATTATGTAGTATACGAACTTCTCCACCTCTAAAAATAAACAATGCAGACCCTATTTTTGGCACACAAGGTAAACAAGGAATATTATATATATATATATATATATATATATATATATATATATATATATATATATATATATATATATATATTCATTTTTACACTTGAAAAGTAGTGTAGTACATACTGTATACCGGACAGAGGCATAAACTTAAAAACTTCCAACACGTGATTGCCGTTTATTTCCCATGTGGTCTTCATATATGAAACCTTCATTTTCGTGCGCAAATCTCTAACACGATAATATAAAATTTGTTCACTAAGTGCAGATTAAAAAAACTTTTTTCTCCTAGCTATATTCCTTGTTTTTCTTGTGTGTCTATAATAAGCAAAAATTTCTCTATTTATGTAAATATTATTTGTTTTACGGCAAATATGAAAAATCCGCAAGTAGACAAATTTTTGCGTAATTTCAATATCCGTAATTACGCAATTACTTGCATTTTGCCTAACAAGCATTATAGGATGGGGTCATACCGATCTAGTTGCGTAACACTAACAAACAAACGAACACTGCTCAAAACATTATAACATCATTGCATTTTTTAAAAAAACTACAATCTGTATGATCGCGGTGGGCATTCATCATATTTTCCGAGGCATTGTCCAAGACCACGGTAACCAGCTTTGGCACAAAACACTAATCCATATGGACATGGCATGCATATCGCTCTCTTGTTGACACATGCCACGTAGCCAGATCGAGACTCGCTGTCAATAGCGTAGTTGCCGTCAGCACGATAGATGCAGTCATTTATAACGTCGACACCTAAAGTTCAAAGACAAGATTAAACAATGAGCTTTTTCGCTCAAAAACAAAAATAAAAGTTTACTGCGCTCTAGTGGAACCCGCAACGCGGTTAGGAAACAAAAGCGTGACATGATTAGCTAAGCTTTGCTGAAGCAAATTCTGAAGAAATCTCTTACCAAGACAAAGAACGCGTTTTGGTTGGTATGTTTTCTTGGGTTCGTAGTCGGTGTTCTTAGGTTCGTAGTCGGTGTTCTTGGGTTCGTAGTCGGTGTTCTTGGGTTCGTAGTCGGTGTTCTTGGGTTCGTAGTCGGTGTTCTGGTGTTCGTAGCCCTCGTCTTGATTTTGCGCTACACGCACTGCGTTTGCTGTGATAGCCAGAACACAAGCTGCGATGAAAACAATCTTAGTTGCCATGGTTGTCAATCCGTTTGAAGGTTTTATTAAATTCGCTTATGCTTTACGTTTGAACTTGCTTGTGTTTGCGAAGCGCGTTTTTATAAGCGCTTTTCAACGAACAGTTGAGGAAGTAACAACTGCACTAAATTGCGAGTAATATGCTACACGAGCCCGGAAAAGTAATAATGAACTAACAAGTACTTCGTTTGAGGAAACGCGCTTCGTTTCTGCGAAAAGTTCACGTCACAAAAGTAGTTTGGCACAAACGCATACCCAGACGACACACAGAAAAAAACAAACAAAACAAAAGCGACGAAAGCACACCTAAATCGGCAGAAAGAAAAACAAACAAGCGAATAATTCTACTTAGATAAAAATAAGACTTGTTCTGATCGGGCATGTGGATCGGAAAGCAGTTTAGCTTGGTTTCCTTAATGCTCACTGTGGAGCTGAGAAGGTGTTGCTTTTTCGAATGCACTTTAACGTACTTACGCCAAAAGATACCGTCTCTGTCTTATTTACTTTTTTATATCCTTCAAAAAAATTAGTAGCAAAATTCTAATTCCATTCGTTAAAGTGTTAGAAGTTTATAAAACTGTTATTCAAACCGTACTCCTATTAAACTATTTAATGTAAATGATTCCAACATTTTTTGTAACATCTTTGGGAACTGTTGATCACTTCAGCTTAGCTAGGACTCAATTTCGAATTTCTGATTCTTCTGTTACAGAATGCACTATTTTCAGTCTCCGTGATCAGTAAAAACACAAAGAACTGTCGCAGCTGAAAAAGAAATCAGCAATATTCAATTGTTCTTTATTTTAGTGATATGTTCTGTAAAAGGAACATAAAGCATCTGAAACCTTGAAGAAATTTGAATCAACGAAAAAAAAAAGTGCTTTGTTTCTTTTTAAACAGGCCGTTAACATTACAGCATGCGTAAAGTTACCAAAATTTGATCAGTATGCAACATGCGTATGCACGGTAGAAGTAGTAAAAGGGCGTTTGCTTTTTGATCACAGCATGTCTTGCGCTCCTCCTTTGTTTTTCGCATTTCATCACGAGGAGTGAAATCTCTCCCGTAAGCTTAAAATTGAAAAGCATTAGAAACTATTATAGCCCGTTGTATTTACAGTTTACCAACTTACTTTTTACTTCTTAGCAGATTCGCTTCTTTAGTAAGATACTTGATAGCAGATTTATAAGCTGAAATAATTTTTTGAACTTGCAGTTTATCACAGTATTACACAACTCTGTTACTCAATCATCAAAACGCGTATTAGGGTTTAGTACACTGTCACCAACAAAACTACACTTATCTTAAGAAGCAGAGGAACTTGCACGCTTCAATATGGCTTTAGGAACATACCTTTGAGATATGTATTTTTCTAATCAGTGTTTTACAAACAAATTTGATTTTATGGTTTCAGAAATTTGCATACGAAGTTAAATGATTCATATTTATATTATTATTTGCTTGCTCGAAGCACTTGTTAGTTCGTTATTACTTTTCAGCGCTCGTGTAGCACATTACTCGCAAATTAGTGCAGTTGTTACTTCCTCAACTGTTCGTTGAAAAGCGCTTATAAAAACGCGCTTCGCAAACCCAACCATATTCAAACGCAAAGCTTAAGCGAATTTGAAAAAACCTTCAAACGCATCGACAGCAATGGCAACTAAGACAGTTTTCATCGCAGCTTGTATTCTGGCTGTCACAGCAAACGCAGTGCGTGTAGTGCAAGATCAAGACGACGGCTACGAACCCAAGAACACCGACTACGAACCCAAGAAAACCGACTACGAACCCAAGAACACCGACTACGAACCCAAAAAAACAGACTACCAACCAAAACGCGTTCTTTGTCTTGGTAAGAGATTTCTTCAGAATTTGCTTCAGCAAAGCTTAGCTAATCATGTCACGCTTTTGTTTCCTAACCGTGATGTGTGTTCGACTAGAGCGCAGTAAATTTTTATTTTTGTTTTTGAGCAAAGAAGCTCATTGTTTAATTTTGTCTTTGAACTTTAGGTGTCGACGTTACAAATGACTGCATCTATCGTGCTGACGGCAACTACGCTATTGACAGCGAGCCTCGATCTGGCTACGTGGCATGTGTCAACAAGAGAGCGATATGCATGCCATGTCCATATGGATTAGTGTTTTGTGCCAAAGCTGGTTACCGTGGTCTTGGACAATGCCTCGGAAAATATGATGAATGCCCACCGCGACCATACTGATTGTAGTTTTGTCTAAAAATGCAATGATGTTATAATGTTTTGAGCAGTGTTCGTTTGTTTGTTAGTGTTGCGCGACTAGATCGGTTAGGCCTCATCCTATAATGCTTGTTAGGCAAAACGCCAAAAATTGTTTATTTACGGAAAAGTTTTTTGCGTAAATTCAAACAATCCGTAATTACACAATACCAATATTATTTATTAATTTAAATTAACGTGTTTATAAAAAATCAAATAAATACACGCACAAACTTGTTCATACATTACCAGTAAACAACACAATATAGATAAGAAAATGAGGTTAGAAATATATGTGGGATTCCCGGGTTTTTGTCAAGCATGTTTATAAATATGATGTAATTAACGCATTATCTTTATTATTACCTATTATTTTTCACACCACTGTATATATGTATACAAAGAACTTTTAATCAGTTAATTTTAGCATGAGATATGGGAAGTAAAGTAATATAGCAAAAGAATTTTACTTTTACTTGTAAATTTATTTATTACTGTAATTGTTATACATATACAAAGGTTTCCGGCACGTAATATACATTGATGCGATAGGACGTTCAAAGACGCATTTACGAACCATAGCATATTAAATGTTTAAATTATAGATATGACATTAAAGACCGTGCACGTAGTGTAAGACCCCGAAGACACATCCAAGTTTTTAATATATTGGTTTTCTGCTTCAAAGAAAAAGTTTTTAAGCTGACCATTTCAATCACTCGACTTGAACCCAATAGAAATGGGAAATGCATAGATAATTATAAGGATGTATTTAAATATCTATTTTCAAAAGCATAAATATTTAAATCCATCCTTATAATTCAAGTCATTCAAGTAAAAGTGGGATAAAATTCCACCTGTTAGTATTGATCTATTGAGTCGATGCCACATTGTTGTTCGGCCGTTATCGCTGTAAAGAGTAGCTACAAAATATAGCTACAAAATACTAACATAAATATTCAATTTAAATTGTTTAAAAAAAAAAAAAATTTTATTTAAATAAAAAATATTATAAATGTTAACATAAAAATTTAAATTAAAGAACATGTGGACAAATAATTTCAAATTTATGAAAGTTATAGAGAATAAAAATTTTAATGAAGTTTCCCGGAACTTTTGCAATTGAACAAATAGTTTAATGATAAGATTAAACTTTTAAATGTTATTCTGCATCCTCCGAAAAGCAAATTCTATTATCGCTTATCTTCAACCGGTCTCAATAAGCCAGATTATTGTTTAAATTCAATAAGAAAGTTAACATTGAAATTCAGTTTGATTATATTTTTAATATTTTAGAACACCTGTAACCTTTATATAATGACTCGTTCCACAATCGTTCGGTACTCAATCTTTTTAACACAACTCTTGATTTACTATTTAAGATCACAATATTCGATTAGCTGCTGGATGTTGTCGTCAATTTTCTTTACAAATTACTTTGGACAGTTATTGGAATAACTTTACTAAAAGGCGAAACAAACAACTCATTTTATACTCCTTTGAGCGTCAACCTATTCACCAAACTTTCGTAACTTTTGAGCAGCTCAACTAAGGTTACAGAAATCGTAAGTTCATGTTACTATTTGGTATAAGCGTCTGCGTCTCGTTATTTTTTTATTCGAGACGAGACGATTTTAAAAACTTTGTCCTAATTAGCAATAAATATCGAGACAATTTTCAATATTCACTCGAAATCCGGGACGATACCGAGACGAGATGTCCCGGACAAAATAGGAGCTTTACAATTTGCCGGAATTTACATCTTTTTAATGGGACATAACGAGACATACTAGTTAATCCTGAATGTGAAATTTAAATAATGAATTTCTGACACAATTACCATTATTTATTTCAGCTGCTATTATTGATATTGTTATACCATCTATATAAACACAGCTTTATAAAAATTAATGCAACTGAAATCAGGGGAAAAAAAAATATTGAACTATATTGGAAGAAGTGGATAAATATGTGTCCAAGGGCTAAGTTTCTGATCATTTGATATTGTTTATCGCTGAGGTCAGTATTCACTTCTTATGCAAGAGTTTGTCTTACACTCATATTTAGAGGAAAGATTTTATCCAAAGTGTCTTCAACTTTTTTGATCTATAAAACATTTTTTAAAAAGTGTACTTCTTGCAGAGACTAAAAATAAAGCATGATGTTCAACACCTAGTACATTTATTTTTTCTCTTTTGCTTTGCTATCCAAAAACGACCCGTTGTTTATGGGGTTTTCCAGAACCAAAATGGCTACTTTTATTGGTTGTAAGATTTTCTTGAAGCCATTAGGATTCTTTTTCTATAAAAGAATCATAATTTTTTCACATTGTTTTAGTTTTTTCTTCACTTTTGAAATAAATGTATCTAAAGTAGCCTTTATTTATGTTCTCTTTGCTAATTTCTTCAGTTTTATATGATTTCGTTAAGTAAATCCTTTCAAAATCGTAATTTATCCACTCCTAATTCACGTATATTTGGGATAAGATCTAATCTTTATTTTATCAATATATATATCAGAAACATTTTTGAGTACTTTATATCATTTTTCACTGTAGGGGAGATGGGGGCGCATTGATCGCCGGGGCAGTATGATCTTTTGGCTTTTACTCGTTCATTTTTGCCTTACTAGAAGTGAGGTTGCAATTTAATTAACCATTATGCTTCCCTAATTGATTATTCGTAATATTTTTTCATAAGGTTATCAGCGTCAAAAAAAATAAAGAAAATATTGTTTTTCGTCATAAAAAGTGATTTTTTTAAATCGTACTATAATTCAAATATATTTTTATTTAGATGTCTGTATGGGTTAACAACAATTTTATTTTAAATTTGTAAGTGTTAGGTGTATAATATAATATATAATTTTTATTTGGCTGCAATTTATACAGTAGATATTGCTATCAATATGTTACCTATACCTATTGGGGTACATTGATCTTTGACTATGCGGGGCCCATTGATCGGAGGATCAAAGTGCCCCATAGAAGACGAAGTGCCCCATGTTTTTGTTTATAAGCAATACAGTTAAACGAATGGAATTGTATTTATAATTTAAAAAAAAACTATATATAAACAAACAATAGCTTTTAGCATTTCATTTTTTAAATCTACTTATGTTATAAGCTAGTAATAATAATACTATTATTTTATAATATCAAAAGAATAATATTTAACATAATAATTAAAAAATATTTAACATAATATTATTATGTTAAATATTAGCATTTATTAAAAACATATGTTTTTATTGATATATTTTTTTACAGATCTTAAAATGGTTAGAAATAGAATTAAAAAAACAAATAAAGTTGCTATACCAAGTGAAACAATGAAAGTAGCTGTTAATAAAGTTTTAGAAGGAACACAACTGAATGTTGTAGCACGTCAGTTTAACATAGATAGAATGACTTTAAAAAGATATTGTCGTAAAAAGAGGCTTAATCCAAATGAAGCTTTCAAGCCTAACTACAACAATAGACAAGTTTTTACAGCAGAAGATGAAAAAAGTTTATCAAGTTATTTACTAATTGCATCAAAAATGAACTATGGCCTTTCAACTAGGTCAACGCGATTATTGGCATATGAATTTGCTTTAAAAAACAATAAGATATGCCCATCATCATGGATCAAAAATAAAATTGCAGGCATTGATTGGTTGCAAGGTTTTATGAAAAGACAACCAGAGTTGTCTCTACGAACACCTGAAGCAACGAGCTTCGCTCGATCAACAGCTTTTAACAAACACACTGTAAGAGAGTTTTTTCAAAATCTTAAAACGGTAAGAAATCGATATAAATATAATCCTAACTGTATATATAATGTTGATGAAACTGGTTTAACAACCGTTCAAAAGCCGGTAAAGGTTTTAGCTGGTAGAGGAAGCAAACAAGTTGGAAGAATCACATCTGCAGAACGAGGAACATTGGTAACTGCATGTTGTGCCTCTAATGCTATTGGAAATTCCATTCCTCCATTATTTATTTTTCCTAGGGTAAAGTTTCATGATTACATGATTAAGGAAGGACCTCCTGGATGTGTGGGATTTGCAAATCCTTCTGGTTGGATGAACTCAGAAATTTTCATAGAATGGATTAAACATTTTGTTAAATATTCAAACTGTTCTCAGGAATCTCCAGTTTTGTTACTTCTCGACAGTCATGAAAGTCATATTTCTGTTAAAGGCTTGGAGCTTGCAATTCAACACGGAATTACAATGATAAGTTTTCCTCCCCATTGCAGCCATAAATTGCAGCCATTAGATAGAACTGTTTTTGGACCATTGAAAAGGTTTTACAATTCTGCATGTGATAATTGGATGGTTTCAAACCCAAGACCAATGACCATTTATGATATTGTTTCAATAGTTCGAGAACCGTATACAAAAGCTTTCTCACCATCTAATATACAGACAGGATTTAGAGTAGCTGGCATTGAGCCATTCAATTCTGAAATTTTCAAAGATGACGAATATTTACCATCATCAGTTACAGATAGAGCTGCTCCAGATACAGTTACTATCACTCCTGTCAACAACATGGAATCTGAAATGATACCAGCACATGTTAATCACATAGAGTCTGAAATAACTATAGTAAATATTGAAACAAGTATTTTAAACAAAGTGTCAACAAGTGTTGCTTCTATAATCTCACCTGAGGTTTTAAAACCTTACCCAAAAGCATCTGCCAGAAAAAAAAATGTTAAAAGTAGGCAGTTAAAAACAAGGATCTTGACTGATACTCCTGTCAGAAATGAAATTCGTTTGTCAAAAGAAAAGAAAATTTTGAAGCAAACCAAAAATCAACAAAAAGTCTCCACAAAAGATAAGAAAGAAACTAAGAATTACTTGCTTAGGAATAAAAAACAATGTAAACCAAAAGCTGCTTCACAACTTGACTTTCACAAATGATGAAATATTCTTAATCAAAATATTGTACTTTTAACAAGTTTTGTAAACTTAAAAGTTGTATTCTTATTTCAGTCTTTATATTTCAGTTCTTATAAATTTCAAGTTGTTGTAAAGTTTTAAACGTATATAAAGCGGGTAGCTTATTGCTGCTGTGATTTATACATTTTTTAATTAAAAATTAGACTAGTGGGTTTAACTGCTATATTTAAAAAATAATTAAAAAATTTAGATGTATTATATGTTATACAATATTACCCTTTGACTAAATTATTTACAAGATTTAGTTATAGAAGTGTTAAACGTTTAGATAATATTACGCATATAAGATCAATGTGCCCCAAGTCGGAGATCATAGTACCCCATAGTTTGGGGTACATTGATCTTTTGAGAGGGTTGTTTAAAAGTTAAAATTATTCATGTTTATCATTTTTTTAAATCAAAATATTTATATATTCCAAAAGCCAGATAGTTCTACATGTGTTTCGTAGTTAATAAGTTTTTACATCTCTTTCAGGTTCTGCGCAATTTTCAAAACACTGCTACGGCGATCAATGCGCCCCCATCTCCCCTACACTGTTTAACATTTTATGTTATTACTTTTTTGACAATTATCACATTACGTTTCCTATAATGTTTAAGTAAATAATGTTAGTTGTATATTAAAGGAAATACTGAAGTTGTTAAGTAATGCTATTTCACATATGTAGTACTTTTTGAATAATAAATCATTATTTAAAAAAAAAACATTTTAACAAATTTCTAAGTAGCATATAATGACAAAAATATGTTTCTTAAAGCGTATTTTTGTCATTATATGCTACTTAGCATATAATGACAAAAATATGCTTTAAGAAACATATGTTGAAATACAAGTAAAAAACTCAAATTCAAGAAATACAAATGTCAATGAGTCCATAAAAACTTGTTTTCCACCATTTTCATTTATTTGTATATGTTAAACCACTGTTGAAAAATGGCGGAAGACAAGGTTTTTATGGGTTCATTGACATTTGTATATCTTCAAAAAATATATAAAGTTAAAAGATTATCTTAAAAGTAAATATAGACTTTCATTTAGATTAAAAGTTCTCCATTTTTACTAAATAAAAATCTATCATTTTTTAGATTTCTTTGAAAATAAAATTAAAATTATTAACTTCTTTTAACTATAAAATGTAAAATATAAGTTTTATGAAAAAACTGTTTTTACTTTTTAAGTAAATAATCATTTTAATGTAATATTACTTAAAAAAAAGGGCACTATATTAACCAAACAATTGTGAGGGGTTTAATACCATTTTTTTTTGTTGTTTTGAGACACTGTGCGTCATTTCTGGCTGGCAAAACAAACATGGTTGGCAAAAAATTTTCTTCACTGCAAAAGCGCGAGTTAGATATCTTGTTAATATAATTGATCTGTCTCGTAACATTTCGTTATTATCTGGCACACAGTTTTTAAATACCGAGAAAAAATTTTTGTCCCGATTTACACCTTTATTCTGGGACAATCGTTTCCTTTGTCTCGTTACTTTTTTCCTGGAAATTTCTAGTCTCCTTACGCTTATCCCGGTTCATTTCAAGAATATAATTCCGAGACGCAGACCCATAGTGAATACCGATAGTTTAGGGTTGAACTTACGCAAAACCTTACGAAAGTTTTTTTGAAGCGCAACTGCGCAAGTTTGTTGAATACGAATTTTATAGTTTTGAACATACGCCAAACTTACGCAAAAATCCTCAGTATTTACAAAAATGAATGAAAATATTTTTATTACAAAACAGCTTCGCATTCAACCCCTTGTTTTGCAGAGTGATTGACCTCCATTCAAATATTGCAATTATGTAATTTGTATCTATGTAAAAACTTATACAAAAGGAGCAGATGAGCAAAAGAAAAATATTATTATATTTCCAAGATTAGTGGAGAAGACGTTAACCCTTCGTTAAAAAAAAGCTAATGAGCAAATTAGCCGTCGACCGAAATTTGTTTGTCATCTTCACTTATGAAGTTTAGTTTTAATCAATAAAAATTGAACATTATATAGTACACGAACTTCTCCACCTCTAAATAAATAAACAATGAAGACCCTATTTTTGGCACACAAGGTAAACAAGGGATATTATATACATATATATATTCTTTTTTTTTTACGTGAAAAGTAGTTTAGTATATACCATTTATGACTATATAAAGGACAGAGGCATAAACTTAAAAAAATGAAAAAACGTGACTGCCGTTTCTTTCCCGTGTGGTCCTCACATATAAAAACCTTCATTGAGACATTGAAATAAAATTTGTTCACTAAATACAGGTTACAAAGATCGTTTTGTCCAAGATGCTCCTTGCTTACCTTGTGTGCCAAAAAAAAGCTAAAGTTTCTCTTTTTACGTAAAAATCATTGATTGTACGGCAAACACGAAAAGTCCGTAAGTACGTGTTTTTTATAGGATGAGCATTATGAAAATTGCGAAATTTCGGAAAAAT